>CAKNYM010018641.1:1032-15300 GCA_932195095.1 Andricus curvator
TTTCCAGGTTTTTCCAGGTATATAAAAATTCCCTGACAATTCCAGGTTTTCCAGGTTTTCCAGGTAGGGTAGACACCCTGATAGTTGAACTTTCAACACGAAAATTGGAATTTTCGACAAAAAGACGAATTCTCAACGAAAAATTAAATAGTAGGTATTTCAACAACAACAAAAACCGAATTTTCAACAAAATAGTTAAATTTGTAACCAAATAGTACAACTTTTAACCTACAAAAATGAATTCTCAACCAAAACGACGAATTTTCAACAAAGAAAATTAATTTTCTACCAAAAAATACAAATATTCAACAAAATAAACCAATTTGCAAACAAATAATTTAATTTTCGACTAAAAATGATTAATTTTCAGTAAAAAAATGTCAACTAAATAGCTGAATTTTGAACCAGAAATGAATTTGCAACTAAAATAATGAATCTGCAATTCTGCAACCAAGGAATGAATGTTTAATAAAGTAGGTCAACTTTTAACAAACAAACAAAAAAACAACAAATTTTCTACAAAACTGTTGAATTTTCAACCCGAAATTATTAATTTTCTATCAAAGGTACGAGTTTTCTAATCAAAAAGACGAATTTTCAACAAATAAAGATTTTTCAGCCAGGTAAGGAAATAATGTCAAAGAAATTGTTGAACATTCAAGCCAAGAGACAGCATTTTCAACCCGAAAATACAAATTTTCAACAAAAAAGTTCATTTTTAACCAACAAATTGCAATTTTAATCAAAACAGAGAAAATTTCTACCAACAGGATTAGTTTCCTAACAATAAAAGACCAACTCTTGACTTAAAAATATTAAATTTCAGCAAAAAAAATGGGAAAGTTATATTTGTAGGTTAAAAAATAAATTTTAAATGAAAAAAAGAATTTTCAGCAAAATATTTAATTTTTCAATCAAAGAGATCAACCCTCAAACAAACACAATTTAACAAAGTGGTTCAAGTTTTACCCAAGTAATTGAATTTTTTATTTTAAAAATATCAATTTTCAGCCAAAAATGAAATAGTTACGTTTTAGTTTAAAACATTATTTTTCAACCAAAAAAGGCATTTTTAACCAAAAAGATAAATTTTCTACCAAAAAATATGAATTCTCAACAAATAATGTAATAGTGGATATTTCAAATAAAAAGTATGACTTTTTGATAAAAATTGTTGAATTTGCAACCAAATAATAAAATTCTTCACTGAAATTAATCGTCCGGATCAAACAACTGTAAGAAAAGAAATAAAAATACAAGGCAAATAAATTACTAACTAAAATAATTACTAGTCCCAAACTTCATTTTCAAAATTCTCTAACTTTAGCCCGACCAATTTTTTATTTGCTCTAACCATTAATATTCAAATAAAATTTCGATGGTAGCTTTGTGATTTAGGAAAAAAGTTAGGAAAAAAGGAAAAAAAGAGAAAAAGTTTTAAAAACTATATTTCTTTAAAAGAACAAAAATTCCAGAACCATGAGCAAAATTCAAGGACTTTTCCAGGTTTTCAAGGATTTCCAGGACTCTAGACACCCTGATTTCCAGGTTTTCTTCCAACGTAAAAATAGTACTATTCATTAGGGTGGTCCAAAAAAATGATTTTTATATTTTTTTAAAGTCTCACCCCCTCATTTTGTGTCTTTTGGTGAAAAAAAATTGTCTTGAATTTTTGAGATTTTTAAAAAAATGTTTAGAGGTAGGACACGACCTTTAAAGTACCCCAAAGTGTTAAAAATTCAGTAAGTCCTTGAATTTAAAAAAAAATCGTAAAAACTTTACAACGATGATGTAAAACTACCATGTGAGCAGTACGAAGCCTGACAAAATTTGTAAAAAATTTAATTTACCCCCAACTTTGCCAAAACTCACCCCTTATGTCACTAAAAAGTAATTTTTAAATGTCTTTTCTGAATATGATGAAAGTAAAATGAAAATTTAAGTGGCAAATTATATAAAAAAATTTATTATACAAATATGAAAAATAGTGTCCTTAAAATAAACATTTTTCCCCATTTCACCCCTAATATAACCCATAAAGTTGGGGTAAATTAAATTTTTAAAAATTGTTTTTAAGCTTCGTACTGCTCACATGGTAGTTTTAGATCATCGTTGTGAAGTTTTCACGATTCTTTTTAAAATTGAAGGACATACTGAATTTTTAATTTGGGGTACTTTCAAGATCGTGCCCTACCTCTAAACATTTTTTAAAAATCTCAAAAAATTAGGAAAATTTTTTTTTACCAAAAGACACGAAATGAGGTGAGACATGAAAAAATCAGAAAAATAAAATTTTTGGACCACCCTACTATTCTTATGTAAAATTAAATAACTATTTTTTTCATTTGAGAAAGTAACTCAAATGTTTAATTTACAAAGGTTTGAAATAAATAATACTAAAAAAATAATTAATGATTTCTTGAATTTGTTCCTAAAGTCCATGAATTTGAATAATAATTCATACCAATTTTTGCCAAACAAATTAATGTGAGTACTATATTAAATTTAATTACAAACGCCTCAAATTCCTTATTTTTCAAGTAAAAATATTTAAACGATATAGATGAATTTTATTGATAAATAGTTGCATTTTGAACAAAAAAAGATCAATTTCCAACCAAAAATGGAATAGATAAATATTCAGTTACAAAAATAATTTTCAACAAAAAAAAACAACAATTTTAAACAAAATAGTTAAATTTTCAACCAAAGAGATAAATCTTCATCTGAAAGTGTTCAATTTTAAACGAAAAAAAAGATGAATTTTAAACTAAAAAAGACACATTTTTAACCAAAGAATTGAATTTCGAACTAAAAAAGATAAATTTTCTACCAAACAAGATGATTTTTCCAAAAATTACATGAATTTTCAACCAAACAGTTGAATTTTCATCTAAAAAAAATCAATTTTCCACTAAAAATGGAATAGTTGGATTTTCAGATACAACAAATTAATTTTCAGTTAAATAAATTAATTTTCAACACAATAGTTCAACATTCAACCAAAGAAATGAATTTTTAATTACAATGATGATTCTATAACAAAAAAATAAATTTTTAACTAGTTCAATTTCCAACCAAATAGTTGAATTTTCAGCTCAAAAAATTAATTATCAAACAAGGAAAAAAATAATTTTCAACAAAATTATTAAATTCTCCATTAAAGTGATGAATTTTCAACTAATATGATGAATACTCAACAGGAATAGTTGAATTTCAAACAAAATACATAACTTGCTAACTAATTTTTATAATTAATTTAAAATAATGAAAATATAATTAAAAATTTTTTAACAAAATAATTAAATTTTCAATTGAAGTGATGAATTTTAAACTAATATGATGAATCCTCAACAGTAATAGTTGAATTTTAAACAAAATACATGAATTTTAAACTAAAAAAAGATCAATTTTCAACCAAAAATTGAATAGTTAAATTCGCAGTTAAAAAAGTTAATTTTCAACAAACAAAAAACGAATTTTTAAGAAAATAGTTAAATTTTCAATTAAAATGATGAATTTTTAACAAAAAAGTAACTTTCAACCAAGTAGTAGTATTTTTATCCAAAAAAGATTAATTTTTAGCTAAAAATGTAATAGTTGATATTTCAACAAAAAAAGATTTTAATTTTAAATCAAAAACAGCTGAATTCAATCAAAAAATACGGATTTTCAATTAAGAAATATTTTTCAGTCAAGAGAGAGAAAAAATTGAAACCAAAATGTTGAATTTTTAACATAAAAGTTAAATTTTCAATCAAAGTGATGAATTTTCAACTAAATTGATAAATTTTCAAATGAATTAGTTGAATTTTCAACCAAAAAGATGAATTTTTAACAAGAGTTTATCTTTCAACCAAGTAGTTTAATTTTCTACCAAAGAAGTACATTTTCAAATATTTTTCTAAATTCTCTACCAAAAAAGATGATTTTTCAACAAATCACATGAATTTTAAACCAATATGATGAATTTTCAACTAAAATTACGGAATATTTAACAAAAATAGTTGAATTTCCAGTAAAAAAAAAATTATTTTTGAACAAAAAAAAAAAAGAAGTTTCAACAAGATAGTTAAATATTCAACCAAAAAGTCGAATTTTCAACTGAAAATATAAATTATCACCCAAAAATTAAATAGTTAAATTCTCAGTTAAAAAAGTTAATTTGCAACCAAAGAGATGAATTTTTAACTAAAATGATGAAATATTCAACAGGAATAGTTAAATTTTCAGTTGAAAAAAAAATTTTAATACAAAAAAAGAATTTTCGACAAAATAGTTCAAGCTTCAACAAAGAGATGAATTTTTAACTGGAATAGTTGAATTTTCAACCAAAAATATGAATTTTTAACAAAAGAGTTGATTTTTCGACCAAGTAGTTCAATTTTCAACTGAAATCATGAATTTTTAGGTAAGAAGATTAATTTTCTACTGAAAAATATGATTTTTCAACAAATTACATGAATTTTCAACAACAACAAAATCAATTTTCCACTAAAAATGGAATAGTTAAATTTTCAGATAAAAAAATTAATTTTCAGTTAAATAAATTATTTTTTAACATAACAATTACAACTTTCAACCAAAGAAATTAATTTTTAACTACAATGATGAATCTATAACAAAAAATGAATTTTTAACTAGTTAAATTTTCAACCAAACAGTTGAATTTTCAGTTAAAAAATTTAATTATCAAGCAAGGAAAAAAAGAATTTTCAACGAAATAATTAAATTTTCAATTAAAATGATGAATTTTCAACTCATATGATGAATAATAAATAGTTTAATTTTAAACAAAATACATGAATTTTCAATCAAAAATAGAATAGTTAAATTTTCAGTTAAAAAAATTAATTTCCAACAAACAAAAAAAAAACAGAGTTTTTAACCAAATATTTAAATCCATTAGTATAAAGCTACTTTTAAAAATGAGAAAACATTGTTATTAAATTTAATCTAACGAAATAAACAAAAATTAAGCACGTTCTCGAAAAAATTCCCTGATTTAAAAAAAATTCCCTGACATTTCCAGGTATGTTTTTTTAATAAAAAAAAGATTTTTAAACAAAAAATAGAAGAATTCAATTTTCAGTTAAAACAACCAATTTTCAACAACAAAAAGATGAATTCTCAACACAATAATTCAATTTTACACCCTAAGGATTAATTTTCTACCAAAAAAGATACAGTTTTAATAAAATATATAAATTTTCAACTAAAAAGATAAATTTACAAACCAAGAATATAATAGTTCAATTTGCAGTTAGAAAAATAAATTTTAAACAAACAAAAAACGAGTTTTCAGCAAAATTAATTTTCATCTAGAAATGTAAATTTTTAGGCAAAAATGGAAGTTACATCGTCAGTTAAAAAATTAATTTGCAACTAAAAAGAAACGAATTTTCAACCAAAGAAATTAATTTTTAACCACAATGATGAATTTTCAACCAAAAATATGAATTTTCGACCAAACAGTGGATTTTTCCACCCAAAACATGAATTTTCTATCAACAACAAAAACGAATTTTCAACTAGATATTTTTTTTTCAACGAAAGAAATGAATTCCTAACAAAAAACAGAATAGTTAAATTTCTACAAAATAGATAATTTTTTAACGAAAAAAATTACATTCCTATCAAAAAAGGTAATTTTTCCACAAAAAATAGAATAGTTAAAGTGAATTTTTAACTAAAATGATGAATCTTCAACTAAAAAAAAATAATTTTTAACCAAATTCATGAATTTTCAACTAAAAAGATAAATTTCCGATCAAAAATAAAATAGTTAAATTTTCAGTTAGTCCAATAAGTTTTCAACCAAAAAAGAAACGAAGTTTCAACAAAATAGTTAAATAGTTAAAAAAAGACGGATTTTTAACAAAGAGTTAAATTTTCACCGAAAACAGATAAATTTTCGAATAAAAATAGAATAGTTAAATTTTGAGTGAAAAAAAAAAATAAATTTTCAATAAAATTAAAATAAATGTTCAACGAAATAGTATAATTTTCAACTAAGAACGATAAATTTCTATCAAAAAGGATAAATTTTCGACAAAAAGTGGAACAGTTACATTTTTAGTTTAAAAAATTAATTCCAAATAAGAAAAAACGGAAAAAACTAATTTTTAATCAAAAAGATAGATTTGCAACCAATAAGATGAATTTTCAAACCAAATAGATGAATCTATAACAAAGTACACGAATTTTCAACCAAATATTTGCATTTTTAAAGGTATTTTCAACCAAAAAGATGAATTATTCGCCAAGAAGATTAAATATTCTCTCACAACATTCAAATTTTCAATCAAATACTATAGAATAAAAAAAAACTAATTTTCAACCCAAAAGATAAATTTTCAACCAATAAGATGAACTTTATAACCAAATAGATGAATCTATAACAAAGTACACACATTTTCAACCAAATATTTGAATTTTTAAAGGAATTTTCAACCAAAAAGATGAATTATTCACCAAGAAGATTAAATATTCTCTCACAAAATTCAAATTTTCAATAAAATACAATAGAATAAAAAAAACTAATTTTCAACCAAACAGATCAATTTTCGATCAAAAATTAAATAGTTAAATTTTCAGTTAGTCAAATAAGTTTTCAACCAAAAAAGAAACGAATTTTCAACAAAATAGTTCAAAAAAAGACGGATTTTTAACAAAGAGTTAAATTTTCACCTAAAACAGATAAATTTTCAAATAAAAATAGAATAGTTAAATTTTCAGTAAAAAAAAAAAAAAATTTCAATAAAATTAAAATAAATGTTCAACGAAATAGTATAATTTTCAACTAAGAACCATAAATTTCTATCAAAAAAGATAAATTTTCGACAAAAAGTGGAACAGTTACATTTTTAATTCAAAAAATTAATTCCAAATAAGAAAAAAATATTTTTTAACCAAAAAGATAAATTTTCAACCAATAAGATTAATTTTCTATCAAAATAGATGAATTTATAACAAAGAACCCGAATTTTCAACCAAATATTTGAATTTTTAAAGGAATTTTCAACCAAAAAGATGATTTATTCACCAAGAAGATTAAATATTCTCTCACAACATTCAAATTTTCAATAAAATACAATAGAATAAAAAAAAACTAATTTTCAACCAAAAAGATCAATTTTCGATCAAAATTAAATAGTTAAATTTTCAGTTAGCCAAATAAGTTTTCAACCAAAAAAGAAACGAATTTTCAACAAAATAGTAAGATAGTTAAAAAAAACGGATTTTTAAGAAAGAGTTGAATTTTCACCTAAAACAGATCAATTTTCAAATAAAAATAGAATAGTTAAATTTTCAGTAAAAAAAAATAAATTTTCAATAAAATTAAAATCAATTTTCAACGAAGTAGTATAATTTTCAACTAAGAAGGATACATTTCTATCAAAAAATATAAATTTTCGACAAAAAGTGAAACAGTTAAATTTTTAGTTAAAAAAATTAATTCCAAATAAGAAAAAACTATTTTTTAACCCAAACGATAAATTTTCAACCAATAAGATGAATTTTGTAACCAAATAGATGAATCTATAACAAAGTACACAAATTTTCAACCAAATATTTGAATTTTTAAAGGAATTTTCAACCAAAAAGATGAATTATTCACCAAGAAGATTAAATATTCTCTCACAACATTCAAATTTTCAATAAAATACAATAGAATAAAAAACAAATAATTTTCAACTAAAAAGATAAATTTTCGATCAAAAATAAAATAGTTAAATTTTCAATTAGTCAAATAAGTTTTCAACCAAAAAAGAAACGAATTTTCAACAAAATAGTTAAATTTTCAACCAAAAAGATTAAGTTTCAACTAATGAGAGAACTTTTCTACCAAAAAAAGACGAATTTTTAACAAAGAGTTGAATTTTTACCTAAAACAGATAAATTTTCAAATAAAAATTGAATAGTTAAATTTTCAGCATACAAAAAAAATTTGCAATGAAATTAAAATACATTTTCAACGAAATTGTATAATTTTCAACTAAGAACGATAAATTTGTATCAAAAAATATCAATTTTGGACAAAAAGTGGAACAGTTAAATTTTTAGTTAAAAAAATTAATTCCAAATAAGAAAAAACTAATTTTTAACCAAAAAGATAAATTTTCAACCAATAAGATGAATTTCCTATTAAAATGGATGAATTTATAACAAATTACACGAATTTTCAACCAAATATTTGAATTTTTAAAGGAATTTTCAACCAAAAAAACAAATTTCCAACAAAATAGTATACTTTTCAACCTACTTTGGAATGTAAGAGTTGGAATTGCACCAGTGGCGAGGAACGCTGATCACCTGCTATGAGGTTTCCGAATTCCCCGAGGATGTATCCTCCGACTTTCACCATATTTTCGTGACAGGCGGGTGCTTGCAAGGCCTGAAATCCAAATATAAGTACAATTATTACTTCTGCAATCTCTTTAAAATCCTACTTTAGCGACTGCAGACTTTAGAATGATCCTAAAGAATATTTTAGGGGAAATAGGGGATTTAAATAGAAAAATAGGGGACATTGAGGGTACTCTTGGGGCTCAGACTCACTTCAAGAGATAAAAAATAGTGTCAAAAGTGGCATAAATTTTGAAAAATAGTAGCAAAGTAGTATATTCTTTTTGAAAAGTTTCCATTTCAACTGAGAATTAGAATTTTTTGAAAAAATAAATGTTCCGATACAGAATTTTAATTCTTTTCGAAAATTCCCAATCCAAGCTAATTTTTCAAAATTTCCTGTTCCAATCCAGCATTTTTATTGTTTTTAAATATTTCCACTTAAATTTTAAAAATTCCCCTTTCTAACTCAGAATTAATTTGAAAATTTCCTGTTCCAATCCAGAATTTTTATTGTTTTCGAAAATTTCTAGATATACTTCAGAATTTGCTAAATTTGGAAAATTCCCTGTTCCAAATTCCAGGTTAGAATTGGTTAAACTTTAAAAATTCCCTTTTCTAACTCAGAATTTATTTGAATTTGAAAATTAAATAGAAACCAAAGGAGACTAATGACTACAAAACAATTCAAATGGATCGGAAAAAATGTTTCAAATCGAAAAAATTCCATTGACTATAATCAAATTTGAGAGAATTTAGAGGAATTTACGGAAAATGAGAAGAATTCGATAAAATTCATAAAAAATCAAACTGAATTTAAAAAACAATCAAGTTAATTCAAAACAGTTAAAAAAAAGGAAAAAATTCATTGAATTGAGTAAGTTTGAAATGACTTTAGACAAATTAAAGAGAATTTAAAAGAATTTGATGAAATGCCTAAGAATTTAGGGTGAGGTTAAAAAACTTCAGGATTAATTAAATAAAAACTTTTAAAAATTGAAAAAAAATCCATTAAATTAAGTATAATTGAGTAAATTTAGAATAATTCAAGTGAACTAAAAAAAATCAAGGGAATCCCAAAGAATTTAAAAGAATTCAGGGTGAATTTCAACAAATAATTTTAAATCTCTTTAAATCTTTGAAACCCTACTAATTTTTAACTAAAAAAATGACTAATGACTACAAAACAATTGAAAAAAATTCAAATGAATTGACAAAAATTTAAAAATATGAAAAAATTCATTGAATTAAGTTTGAAATGAATTTCAGAAAAAAATTAAAGAGAACTCAAAAGAATTTGATGAAATTCCTAAAAATTTAAGGTGAGTTTTAATGACTTCAAGATGAATTAAACAAAAACTTTAAAAAAAATTAATTGACTTGAGTAAAATTGAGTGCATCTAAATGAATTCAAAAGGATTTAAAAGAATTCAGGATAAATTAATAAGTATTCAGGGCGAATTCCAAATGAATTGCAAAAAATATTGGAAAATCTCTTAAAATCTTTGAAACCCTACGAAATCCCTCACTTCTTGTGAATAAATTCTTTGAAATCCCTTAAAATTATTAAAACCCTTGAAAATTGTTTAAATATCTTGGAAATGCCTTGGAATCTTTTAAAATACCCTAAAATATTTCAAATCCTTTGAAATTCTATTAAATTTCTGAAATCAATTAACAATTTCTTTATAATCTTTTAAAATAACCTAGAATATTTCTAATCCCTTAAAATCTTTCAAATCCTTTGGGCATTTTATCAATTAATATGCAGAACCAATTATATAAAAACTTTTGAAAAATCAAATGAATTATGTAAAATTGATTAAATTTATAAGAATTCTAATGAATTAAAAAATTCAACAGAATTTCAAAGAATTCAGGGTGAAATCCAAAAAATAATTTTAAATCACTTCAAATCTTTAAAACCCTACGAAAAAACTCACTTTTCTTGAATAAATTCTTTAAAATCCACTAAAATGTTATTAAATCACTTAAAATTATTAAAATCAATTAAAAATTCCTTGGAATCTTTTAAGATTTCCTAAAATATTTCATATCCTTGGAAATCTTACAAAATACCTCACTTCTCGTGAAGAAATTTTTTATCCACTAAAATATTATAAAATCTCTGTGAAATTCTATGATATTTCCTGAAATCCTGGAAAATGTATTAAAATACATTGAGAGTTTTAAAATCCTTTACAGTCATTGAAATCCTCGAAAATCATATAAAATAACGTGAAATCCTTTAAAATATCTTACGACCTTATAAATCCTGTAAAATCGTTTCATATCTTCCGAAATTGTAGAAAATTCTTTATCCTAAAATATTTCAAACGCCTCGAAATTCATCAAAATTAATTAAATTAATTAATAATTCCATGGATTCTTTTAAAATTACCTAAAATATTTCAAATTCTTTGAAATCCCAATAAACTACTAATAACAATTAAAAATTAGTTGAAATCTTTTAAAATAACCGAAAATAACCGAAAATATTTTCGATAAAGCTCTTGAAAGTGCCAATTAATAAAAAATTCCTCGGAATCTTTTAATTAATTAATTCTGGAATTTTTTAAAGCTTTTGTAAAATCTTTGAAATCTTTGTGTAAGTTTTTGAAATATTTTAAAATCTTAATAAAATATTTAAAATATGTCCGAACTCTTTCTGTAATCTTTGTTTGCGAAATCTTTTTCGTTTGAAATCTTTGAATTTTTTTTGAAATTTTCTCAAATGTGTCGAAACCTTTTGAAATTGCTTAGAATTTTTGAAATGTTTTGAAATCTTTGAAATCTGGTGTACTGTACCCCTGTTGAAATCTTTGAAATTCATGAAATCTTTTGAAATCCTTATGAATTCTTTGAAATCTTTCGTAAATCTTTTGTAATCGTTTCAAATCACTCGAATATTTGAAATCTTCTCAAAATTTTTTAAATCGTTTAAAATGTTTGAGATGTATTGAAATCCTTGAAATCTGGTGTACACCCTTGTTGAAATCTTTGAAATTCTCGGATTCTTTTGAAATCTTTATGATTTTTTTCTGAAATCTTTGAAACTTTTGTGAAATCTTTTGATATCTCCTAAAAAATTTTGAAATTGTTTAAAATCTTTTAAATATTTATAAATCTTAGAAATATAGTTAAATATACAATTTTTAAAATCTTTTGAAAGTTTTAAAATCTTTGTGAAATGTTCGAAATCTTTGTGAAATGTTTGAAGCCTTTGAAATCTTTGTGAAATCTTTTGAAATCTTCGTGAATTCGTTGGAATTTTTTGAAGTATTACTAACGATATTTAAAATCTTGAAATCTTTGTGAAATCTATTGAAATGTTTATGAAATCTTTCTTAAATCTTTGTTTGGAAAATCTTTTGCATTCGTTGAAATCGTTAAATTATTTGAAATCGTTTGAAATGTTCTAAAATGTTTTAAAACCTCTTGAAATTGTTTCAAAATTTTGAAATCTTTGAAATCTGGTTTACTGTACCCTTTTTCAAACTTTTGAAATCCTTTAAATCTTTAAAATATTTGTGAAATTGCTGTGAAATCTTTATGGAAATCTGGTCTGGGCGCCTTTTTTAAATCGTTCACATCCGTGAAATCTTTATGAAATGTTAAAAATATTTAAAATATAATTATAATATAATAATTTCTAAGTTGAATACCACAACAAAATTTATACTTCAATGTTCTATATTAGCGGAGAAGAAATTAAAAACTTCTAGAATTATTCACAATATTAAAGTCTGTTCTTTGCAATCTATAAAATAATTGGCACAGTCTAGAAAAAGTGCTTTGAAATCTCTTTATTTATTCTGTAATAAGCAAAAGATAAATTATATCTTGATGAATAAAACACTTTTCAGTAGCAAGATTTTTTTCTAAGCGAGATGTTTCCTTCACAATAGGTTAAGAAATTCAAATTACTCTTTGCATTTCATTAAAATTACTATTTAAAAAGCGAACAAAAAATAATTAAAGTTCAAGGTTCTCGTAAAAAATTCAAGGAGATATCCAGGTTTTCAAGGTTTAAAAAAATTCAAGGAGAATTCCAGGTTTTCAAGATTTTCAAGGTCGCTAGACACCCTGTTTATTGAAAGAAAAGTGACTATTATCTTAAAAAAGTAAGTAAAAAGTGATTTTAGAAAAAAATTGACTAATATTGACTGTATGGCAGTCCTGATTATTTCTACAGTTAATTCTTACAGAAATTTCCTGATTTTTGCTATTTTTTCAAAATGCCTGACTCTTGGAAACTTTGACCTTATTATAAATTTGTTTAAAGTTCCATTATGGGCTGCAAAGAGGGTACCATAGGGACCAAATCTTGAAAATAGGGTACTTTAGGGACCTTAACTGAAAATAGGGTACAATAGTGAGCCTGCAGATAATAAAACAAAATTACCTCGAAAACAGTTTTGGCCGCATATCCTTGAACATCGTCCCTGTTGATGACGATTTGAATGACCCTGTACCAGACTTCCTCGGATACATAATCCCCAGCTATCCTGATGAGATTCAGAATCACGTCGACGTACCAAGTGTAATCGGTCGCGTACTTTTCCGCGAGAATCGCCACCTTCAGGACCATTTCTTCCCGAATGGAATAATCCGCCGTCTCGAGGTAGTTGAGCATCTCCTGGACGATTTCCTCGGCATTACTCTTGTCGCACATCGCGTAGAGAAGATCAACCTGTTACACAAGTCATTATCATTTTTTTATTTTCTCCTCCACTTTCAAAAACAAGAATCCTACCATATTCCCTAGTAGAAAACATTTTTACAAGAAAGTACAACATTTCTACGACTATAATTGTTTCTTGAAACATGTATTTTTTTGTAAAAAAATGAAAAAATGTAACAAAAAATAGAGTTCAATACAAATAGCTAATTTTTTCTTGTATTTTCTCGTAGAAAAGTAAATAAATTAACAATAAAGTACAAGTTTCTACTGTTCAAAAATTTGTGTAACTTTTTATTAATATTTTTTTTACTTTGTTGTAAAAACCTACAAGGTATTACAGAAAACTACAGAATTTTACATATTTTTAATTTGGGTGTTTGACGTCATAAAAACGCTTTCAATTTCACGTAAATTATTGTAGAAAATTACAAATCTTTACAAAAAAAACAATATTCCACAAAATTTGAAATGTTGGGAAACTTTACTTCAAATTTAATACAAAATTTGCTTTTTTCTTGCATTTTCAACTATTGAATATTGAAGAAAATTAAAGTTTCAAGTGTTAAAAATTCATTTTTCAAGAAAACAGCGATTTTTGTATTAAAAACAAATGTTAAAAACATTACATTTACGTAAATTTACATGAAAATTTAATGAATAAACATTTCTACATTTGAATTTTCAACCATCATTGAAGAAAATTGAAAATTGATTTTTATACTTATTCAGGGTGTCTACCCAAATCCCGGAAAAAAATTCCCTGACAATTCCAGGTTTTTTCCAGGTACAATTTTTCATAGCATTTCATTTAATTTAAATTCAAATATTCCGCATATTTTAAACGTTCAGAGCAGACATAGACAGTGCCTAATTTTAAAAATTCGACTCGGAATATGTATAAATTTTCGCGAGTTTATTATAAATAATGTTTTTTTTTCAGTTTCTAGGAATTTAATTAATATTACGAGACATTCTTAAATATTTTAGCACGATCGATTAATTAAATAATTGAATGATACTAAAAATATAATAATTTCTTGAATTTGTCTCTAAAGTCCATGAATTTTTTTCCAAAAAATACATTAATTCTCAATCAAACAGTTGGGTTTTTTAACTCAAAAAGATCAATTGTTAAACAATTAGCTGAATTTTAAACTAAGAATGAGCAGTTTCCAACCAAAAATGGAATAATTAAATTTTCAGTTAAAAAATTAATATTCCACCCAGAAAAAAAA
>CAKNYM010018642.1:2661-23122 GCA_932195095.1 Andricus curvator
TCTCTCTCTCTCTCTCTCTCTCTCTCTCTCTCTCTCTCTCTCTCTCTAGCTTACACATACACACATGCTTCATACCTTGCTGTCACTTTATTGGGAGTTGATTTTTTAGAATCTAAAAATTAATTTAGTCTATAGCTTATAAGTAAATTATATCACATGGTTCTCTCTTGCACATACTTCACTCATATTATTATTTATCCTTTCTTTTCTTCATCATAAGAAGGTGTTTCGTGGACTTTCTTGAAACAGCTTCTTCTTTATTTAAAACTCATTGACGTTTATGTTTAAACCAATGAGGTGATGTGATAAATGTTAGTTTGAATAGAAAAACTTCGTTTCTGTTGTAATAAACATTCACCTAACTCCTCCAAATTGTCATATCAGCTCTCGTTTCAGCACTTATTTGGATGCTTCTTTGTCTTGGTTGGATTTATACTTTTTCTATGGTATATTCATCATTTTTATTGTTACGTATGATATAATAAGAGTAAAATATTTAAAAAAAATGAGTTCCTTCTCCTTTTTCTTTCGTAGAAAGCAATATATGCATTTGTATTCATAAATCAGAATTCTCCACTATACATATATGTATTACCATCTCTGCTATTAATCTTCCTTTCATATCCTGAACATTTTCAAATATGAATATTATTTCATTGATCATACAATTTTCACTGAAAAGCCATTATCGAGCAAACCACTATTCTTTTAATAAATACTTTAATTCAACTGTCTTTCAGTAGTGTCAATTGAGCAAGCTCTTCCAATAAACCGAACACACATTGAATAATTATGCATTATTATATATCCTCAGATTATTATTATCAAACTACATGTAGAATGTTTTTTGAAAATTTTTCTAGAAAAGCTGCTAAGACAAATTTGACACTTACAATTGCGCAATATTATTTTGTGACCAGCTGTGGAATGGTCTTGATGTCGGTAAAGTAGAGATGCACCTTCCTTTTGGAAAAGTGACTCAGTAACCCTCTTGTATTAGTGGTTCAATATCTTGCATCTAAATACATAGATTTGGCTCAGTAGCCCTCTCGTGAAAAAGTGGTTCTGTCTCCCTGGTTCAGTACCTCTCTTGTATCAATGTTGGTAAGGTAGGAATTCAGGATAATGTTATCAAAATATTTCAGAAACTTAGCACGGACATGAACCACTTTAACTGTAAAATGTTCTCTAATAATATATCTTAAAGTTCTAGAAGTTTTTCTAGACTGCAGAATGGTTTTCACGAATTATTTGCACACTAAATAAAGACAGGAATTTTTAGTTGAATATGTTATCTATAAGGAAGCAATAAATCATCCTTGTTTTTCTTGCAATAACTATATGACGCTGTATAAATTGTCAGGACAATGCAAAATATAACCTTAAAAGTATCTACGCGACATTCTTTAGATAAGAAATAACCTTGAAGCTGTATGAATTCAGAATTGCGCAATATTATTCTTTGATGTCATCAGGACCCTCTTAGAATATATATCCAGAGTCCGTCTTGTAAAAGTGGCTCAAAAGTGAGATCCAAAGTCCGTCTTTTAATGCGTATCCAGACCCCATCTTACTTTTTGCTTCAGAACCCAGCTTTACCCATCTGATTTATGATTGAAAATTTCGAAATATTTGATTATATTTATTTTGTATTTAGCTTGTTTTTTATACATTTATTTTTAATTTTCAACGTGTATTAGGCAAAACTGGCCTTTCCAAATAAGTGAGTAAGCCTGGAATAAAATGCATTCTGTATTATCTCTCTTTCGAGCCTCGAAATTGTTTGCAGTATCTTATTTCATGTAACACCTCGAGAGGTTGACGGACCTAGCATATGACAAAAGAATGATTATTTATCAAACGTTGTGGGTTGACTATGGAATCAAACTTTTATGAGCAGTAAAAACAAGTGATCTCTAGAGAACGAAAACAGGGACTAATGAAATTTATGCAGACACGGTCAGTGCATCAAATGTTTTCTAAAATCAAAACGTTTAAACACATCTGAACATTATCTCGAGTCCTCGCTCGCTACTCGATACTAGAATAAAGCAATAAGAATCCCGAGCATATGACCTTACTAGAAGAAATGCTTTATTCCTTTAGATACTCTTTTACATATATTATTCGATTGGCTTGAAATATTTTTTAATTTTAATTTTTTTATCTTCCTCTTTATTCTTGAGTTCTAGAAGATTCTACATTATAATCAACACGTTGGGATATAATTTTTTGCAACGCAAAATGTAATGTGTCATTGAAAATAACCTTGAACTTGTTTACGAAAAATGGCGCAGTATAGTTTGATGATGTCATCAGGAATATTCTAGAAACTAAGCACATAGCTCTTTTTATAGACGCTTACCCCCTCTACCATTTTTTTCTGGAGACTTTTGCACAATGTTGCCAGATATTGCATCATATGATGCAACAAAGTTCTGGAAGATTCTACATTATAATCGACATGTTTGGAATATAATTTTTTGCAACGCAAAATGCAATGTGTCATTAGAATAACCTTTAACTTGTTTACGAAAATTCTTTCCAGAAATTTCGCAGTATAAGTTGATGATGTTATTAAGAATATTCTAGAAACTAAGCACTACAGCTGTAGAATATCGGTAAGGTAGGTTTTTATGGTTTCTGATAGTAAATATATCTACCTCTTTATTTCAAAGTTCCAAAACGATTCAACATTGTAGAAAAAAATTTGACCGCAGAATTAAATTATTTAGCTGGAAAGCAATAAATCATCCTCGATTTCTATAAAACTATATTATACAGTAGCTTTAGTGGATGTTTGAAAATTTCAAAATATTTGCTTTGTATTTAGGTTATTTTTCTTATAAATTTAAATCTTCAACGTGTAATAGGCAAAACTGCCCTTCCTAAATAAGAGATGAAAAAGATGATGAAAAACGAGCATATATCTGTGAATAAAAAAGTTATGTGACATCATATCATGTGTCGTTAAGAAGCGATAAGTCTCGGACAGTGCACTCTTAATATATATAAGTTAAAGCACGTGTGAAAAAGCTTGGAATAAAATGCACGCTGTATTATCTCTCTTGAGTCTCGAAATTGTTTTGCAGTATCTTATTTCATGTAACACATCGAGAGGTTGACTGGACCTAGCATATGGCAAAAGAATGAATATCAAACTGTGCGGGTCGACTAAGAAAGCGAACTTTTGCGAGCAGTAAAAAGAACTGATCTCTAGAGAACGAAAGCAGAGTCTAATGAAACGCGTGCAGCTTGAGACTGTCGATTCATGAATGCTTCTGAAATCAAAACGTCTAAAACAAGTCTGGACGTTATCTCTCTAGTCCTCGCTCGCTACTCGATACCAGAATAAAGCGATAAGGATCCCGAACATATGACCTACCATAAGGAATCCTTCAGACACTTTTTTACCTATATTATTATTCAATTGACTCAAAATATTTTTTGTATTTCTAATTTTTTTTATCTCCCTTTTTATCCTTGAGTTCTAGAACGTTCTACATTATAATCGACACGTTTGGAATATAATTTTTTGCAACGCAAAATGTAATGCGTCATTGAAAATAACCTTGAACTTGTTTACTAAAAAATGCTTTTCAGAAATTGCGCACTATAATTTGATACAGTCATGAAGAATGTTCTCTAATAGTAATATATCTACCTCTTTGGGTTATAGAAGGTTCCAGACTGCAGAAGAATGTTTCTCACGAATTATTTGCACACTAAATAAAGACAGGAATTTTTTAGTTGAATATGTTATCTATAAGGAAGCAATAAATCAAATTTATAGACAAAACAGGATGTCATGCATAGCCCTCAGTATCAAATTTCATCTATACACCTGCACCTTTTGGCGCATTAAATAAATATGTTATCTCTAAGGAAGCAATAAATCATCCTTGTTTTTCTTGCAATAACTATATTACGCAGTAGAAATTGCCAGGACAAAGCAAAATGTAACCTTGAAAGGATTTACGCGACATTCTTCAGATAAGAAATAACCTTGAACCTGTTGTTACTTGAATTTAGCTGGCACAATTGTGCAATATTATCTGTGACGTCATCAAGGAATGTTCTAGAACGGTCTCGATGTCAACCTCACACAGACACACGCACACAGGCTTACCTCACACAGACACGCACTAATACTAATTGATCCAGAACGCAGCCTACTTATCTACTAAAGGGAATCGTGGGAGCACGTGTTGGAGAGATGTACAGCGGAAGAGGATGGGGGCAAGAGCGTGGTAGATAAAGTTAGGTGGATACTGAGCGGTTGTGGACAAGGGGGAAAGTGGGTGAAGAGCTTAGAAGAGAAAATGCAAGAGAGAATGCATGGGGGAGGAGAAAACCAAAATTGGAAAATTGAAATATGTAGAAGGAAAATTAGTGTTGCGTGTCTTTGAAAAGCTTGAAGAGCAATGGTAAGAGGAAACCCTGTAAAAAGGAGAGCATTGAAGTAGATTATATGGCATTGAAAAAATCGTACACTTTAATGCCTGTAAATGCAAACAAATTCCGTTTTTGTCCGAATGCGCTTCATGGCATTAGACAGTTTTCGTTCGAATCATTTTGAATCACACAAAAAAAGTATGGCATTAGAGTGGCTTCTTTGTGATGCCGTTGATTTAATGCCATTAAATGCACTTGAATGACCGTATCAGTTTAATGCCATGCAATGCCTTCAGCGATCGAAGGCATAGAATGAAACTAATGCCGTTCAATGCTGTTGAATTACCAAATAAGTCGAATGCCATTTATTGCTTTTTCCGACCGGATATATCGAATACAATCAATGCATTCGAATGCCGTTAAATCAACATTCGGACAAAAACGGAATTTGTGTTGATTTATAGGCATTAAAGTGTACAATTTTTTCAATGCCATATAATCCACTTTAATGCTCTCCTTTTTACAGGGAACGGAAGCCCTGGAAGGTCTCGCGCACTCGCTAGATAATAGTTAATAGCTAGTATGATAATATTTAAGAACTTGTAAATAATAAGAAGGCGAAGGGATTATAGGTTCAGATAAGCATAAGGCATAAGATGTAAAGGGAACGGAGTTTATTGAAATATAAGTACTCACAATGACGTGCATAATTCTTTCTAAATTGAACAGTTAATTTCCAACAATATCGGAGATGTTATATTCGGTAATCTTCAGTAAAAACCGCGGGAAACCCGCTTTTTTATTATTCGCAAAGTAGCTACTAAAATCGAAGACAAAATTTGAAATAATACCCTGCAGAGTCCTGCACGGACCTAAAAGCCTAGCCCGGCCCGTCCCACGGGCTGTCAAAAAAAAATAGAATCCCACCCGTTGTTAAACAAATGAAATCAGACTGCGACTCGAGCCCGCCCCGTATATAAAATAACCCGTCTTGGTTCGGCTCGTTGCATTTATTTTCAAAAATCGCTAGTAAATTTTCTGCAGGCTTCTTGGTGAGATTCACTGAGTTCAAAAATAATTTTGTAAAGTGATTCTCTAGAAATTGGAAAAGAGTTGATAAAGGTTTTGTATAATATAATCTTTCAACCATAAGGCGAGTGAAATGTAATTTTTTTAATGACATATATAATTCTGAATTTTTTTAAACGAAAATCCATTTTTACTCTAATTTTTATATTGTAGTTATAAAATACGTCAAAATTAAAATATTTTTGTAATTACTACCTAACCAAGCTTTCCATTCGAACATTTCAAAATGATTTAATAAATGCAACTATGTTTTCAAATATAAGAGCATACTTCACAATTATTATTTACTCATATTTTTGTTTTCCAATTTAAGAGTTGACAAAAATTTTCTTTCAAATTTCCATTTATTTTTAAACAATTTTCAAAAAATGTTCTATTAGAAAAAAAGTAATATTCCTTCAATTTCATTCTTTTTCGACAGTCAACATAATCATTTAATCAATTATTTAAGCTTTTCCAATTGAAAGTTTGGTTAGTCATTTAAAAAAATACTTGAATTGTGCTGTGTTCTATAGCAATTTAAAAATGAAAGTGAAAATAGATTTTCGTTTCAAAAAATGATTTAAATAGATGTGTATGCCATTTCAAAAATTATATTCTAATCGCCTCATGGTTGAAAAAATTATATTATTCAACACTTTTATCAACTCTTTACGCATTTCTAGATAATCACGGCCAAAAATTATTTTTCAATATTATAACAACATTATAACGTTTATTAGAGATTTTTGTAAATAAATGCAACGGGCCGAACCAAGACGGGTTATTTTATATACGGGGCGGGCTGGAGTCGCAGTCTGATTTCATTTGTTTGGCAATGGGTGAGATTCTATCTTTTTTTACAGCCCGTGAGACGAGCCGGTCTGAGATTTTAGTCAATAAAATTCAAAGTTTAAGTTATCACAACTAAACATTTTTATTTGAAGTTTTCTGAACACTAAACATTTTAGACATAAAATTAAAACATTTAAAACACGGCAATTTCAAGTTCAAACGTTCAATGATGTATGTACAAATTACAAGCCTTCTAGACGCTTTTTCTAAATAAAGAACTCAAAATTGAACAATATGGATACAGAAGCCTTTAATTTTGTTTAATTTGAAATTGTGCAATGTGAAATTTAAGTATGAAAATGTACATCTTTAGGGTTTCGTAGCCGCGGGAATTACCCTTTAGAGTTTCGGTCGGGTGTCCGTCCGTCCATTCGTCCGTTGTACTTCTTTCTAAGGAGAGGAAGTCAGAGGAGGGGAATATAGGGGGAGTAAGGGAGGGAAAGTATGAGAGGGGGAGATTTGAAAGACTTTTTACTTTTTTTAAAGGCAAATAATTTCAAAAAATAATTAAAATTTTTTTAAATATATCTTTGAAATTTTGTTTAGTAACATTTTTTTGAAAGCATTTTTGTTGGAAACATTTTTTTTTGCAAACAATTTTTTTTAAAGAATTTTTTTCGTGGATAAATTTTGTTAAAATTTTTTTTCAAGATTCTATTAAGACTTAATTGATGTCTTAATATGCTACAAATCCCTTTTTTGTAGCCACTCGGCGCCTACTTTCACTAATTTTTAATCTTCTTGCGATTAGATTTAAATAATTAAAAATTCATAGACCTGAAAAATAACACTTTAAAATGCAAGCTTTTAAACTGTTTAATGTTAAACTTAACAATTTCTTAATTTTAGCATTTGAAACTCAAAGTTTGAAAAAATTGAAAAATATACTCGTATAAATTTCAATTACACAACAATTAGTTCAACTGTCAGTTTAATTATACGAAATAAAATAATTTAGGTTATAACTACCTATTCTTTGATATGCTAAAATGTCGAAAAACGACGACCCAGAAGTTAGCTGTGCATATATACATCTGAAACTTGTGCCTTGAATTTAAAATAAGTAATAGTCCTAGCGAGTTTACGGGATTATAAGAATGACCTCTGGATATAAAGACCAAATATAAACATTTTTTCTAGAATGTATAGAATAGAAAATTTGACAAAAATTATAGAAATATATAATTTTGTTGGAAAGGGGTAGAGGAAAGGGGTACGTGTTTGACCAACATTATTTCTGTGACCAGTCACAGGGTGGCCTTCCCGACCCCACCGATACGTTGGGAAGGGGTAGGGGTTTGACCAACATTATTTCTGTGACCAGACACAGGGGTGCCTTTCTGCCCCCTCCCCACGAGACGTTGGAAACGGGTAGGGGTTTGACCAACATTATTTTTGTGACCATTCACAGGGGTGCTTTCCGCCGCCACGGGAGGTTGGAAAGGGGTAGGGGTTTGATCAAGATTATTTCTGTGCGCAGTCACAGGGGTCCCTGTTCATAATCAGGACATCGAAATACATCAGTATACGAGGTTTAAAAAAAATGTTGTAAACATAACACTTTTCTTTTTAAAAACGTGGGTTTTAAAAGTTTTGGTCTTGAAAACTGTTTTTTTTTTGGCAATTTTCATACCCATATTTGTAATCAGTGCATAAAAATAAATCGCTACACGCTTTTCGAAAGTCACACCCGGAAGAATAAAAACAGCCGGCAACGAGCAACCTTGCCGGCGCCGGTAAGCTAGCCACTACGAAATATATATTGTGATAGAATTCAATTGATGTTTTTTGTGAATATTAAAAACATATTTCATTATTTGTATATAACATCGATAAACAATAGAATATCACTGAAACATTGTCGTGCTTTTATTTATTTTTAATAAAAAAGAATTTACTAGAATTTTATAATTATTTGACTACTGCAAGATACCCCGATAAAAAACAAGAATCTAATCTAAGAAATAGATGCTGAAAATAAGTTGTCAACTCATTTCGTAACAAATTTTTAAACAAGTCAGGTGTTTGCATAAGCTTTAAATTTGAATGCGATAACTCCATTAGTTGGCGAGAGAGAAACGCACCGTAAGATAGAGTAAGAGAAAAGTAAACTGACGTGACTCTGGCGAGTATGGGACCCACGGCGGCCAAGTTGCCCTGACGTCAGCTTATACCAAAAAAGGGGTCAACGCTGTGTGTGTAATCCGTATAAAATGGACGATTGAACAGGTTAGAACTGAATGCGGAAAAGTCCAAGGTTATGGTTTTCAGAAAAGCAGGTGGAAGGGATAAGGAAGGAAAGGCGGTGCAGGAGGTGAAAGAGTTTGTGTACCTGGGCTTCTTGTTTCGGAGGAATGGCGGAGTGGATGGTCACATAAAAGAGAGAGTGAGGAGGCCAAATGTGGTGATGAGGCAGGTATGGGGGTTGGGAAAGAAGTTATTCGCAGATGATTTTGGAAGGAGAATAAAATTGTTTGACTCACTAGTGATGAGTGTCCTATTGTATGGAGTAGAGGTGTGGGGGTGGAAGGAAAGCGAAGAGGTAAATAGGACACAGGAGAGGTATGTAAAGTGGACACTGGGCCTGGCAAGGAACACGCCTAATTATATTGTCAGGAGGGAGACGGGGAGAACGAGTGTAGGGATTCTATCGGGGAATCGGGCGTGTAAGTATGAGGAGAAATTTTTGGAAGAGGGGGGAAGTAAGCTGGTTAGGGAGTGTTGGTGGGAGAAGAACAGGAGAGGGGGTGGGAAGATGGAGGTTGAAAGAGAAAGGTACTTTAGAACGAATGGACTGCAGATGGATGAAGTGAGAAGGATGCATGAGGAAGGAAGGAAGGTAAATGAGTTGGTTAAGAAAAACAGCATGGAGAGAGAGAAGACAGCAAGGGAAGAGAGAATAAGAGAGACAAGGTTTAATGGGAACTATGTGTGGATTATGCCAAGGACGAGAGCGCAATATTTGTGTGAGAAAGGAGAGAAAGGAAGTCAGGAGCTTATAGCGAGGATGAGATGTGGGTGCATGGAGGGTTATAATAGGTTCTGGCTCGCTAGGGAAAAGAGGATGTGTGAACTATGTGGGAAGGGTGAGGCAAGAGTGGAGCATTGGTTGGAGGAGTGCGTAGAGGTGGAAAGGAGTGGGATAAGCATGGAGGTACTGATGCATGAAAGGGGGGACAAAAGGGCAGTAGCATGGGTGAAGGGAGTCTTGGGCAAGATGGAGAAGAAGAGAAGGAAGGAGGAAGAGGAATGGAGAAGGAAAGATTGTAAATAGAGGAGGAAGTAAATATAAGTAAATGTAAATATTGTAGTAGATAAGTATTAGGGATTAGCCGCGGAGGCAGAGTTTGGTAATGCAAGGCAAAGCAAGATAGTAGGGACATGCGTGCGTGGCGAGGCGAAGCGAGGAAGGCAATGCGATAAGAGCGAGCGGCGTTAGAGATAAGGTGTGGAAGGATGTTAGTTTTAAGGGTTAGTTTTAAGAAAATTCTGTAAAAGAAGGGTAAGCAAGTCAATTTTTTAAGGCCAGCATGCTAAAAAATAAACGTTTATCTATATATAAAATGGACGATTGTAACCCTTATGGTAAATGCGACTTGTCATGTTCTTAGTTGGGATAGCAGAGTAGGCTTCCATGAAATATACGGACGTGCACTACAGTTCTGTAGTACAAAAGGCTGTGCAGTAAAGTTCTACAGTACATATAGCTGCACAGTGTACTTCTACGATACTTACGTATAAGCAGTAGAGTTGTGGATGCACAGTAGACTCATAAGGCACATATGGACATTTATGACATGCATAAGGCTGCGCAGTTGAGTTCAAAAACATTTAGGGGTGCGCAGTAGGCTTCTATGGCACACTAGGATGCGCAGCATAGTTATATGTTACATAATGTTGCGCAGTAGTATTTTACAGTACATAGAGCTACCTTGTGCACTTCTACGATACTTATGGATGCGCAGTATACTTCTATGATAGATACGGATGCGCACTACAGTTTCGTAGTATATAGGGCTGCGTAGTGTAGTTATATGTTACATAAGGCTGTGCAGTATACTGGTATGGCATACGAGGCTGCGAGGTACTGTTTTGGCGGGTTTTATAACACGGTTCTATTTCAAGCTAAATGCCGGTTAAACAATGACCGGCCATTCACCGACAGACGATAATGGTTTGTATCCATGCTGAGATACCACCAGTCGATGAGTGCTTACCGGGAACAGATGGCGCCACTGTCAAGTCAGTTAAATTGGCGGTAAATTCAAAGTTGCAGGTAGGAAATTCAAATTTGCAACATGGACGACCAAACCAATTTGAAAATTTTGCCAGGAGCAAAAGGAATTTGCGCACGCATAGTAAAGTTTAGAAATTCGATATTAGTTCTGCAGGCGACTCATCCAAAATGTATTTAATACCTTTCTTGTTTGGATGGCTGTATAAATTAGGTTAAAGAATTAAAATTATTAAAAATTTAAACAATAGAGAAAATTTTGAAGGGAAATAATCCCTATATAAACACAAATTCTACCTGATCAATCAATTTAATATAATTAATTTAAGAGAGTTCAGGCTGAATTAAATGAGTGCCAAGGGCGCGAAA
Source organism: Andricus curvator (assembly GCA_932195095.1). NCBI lineage: Eukaryota > Metazoa > Arthropoda > Insecta > Hymenoptera > Cynipidae > Andricus > Andricus curvator. Next base: position 13,583 of record CAKNYM010018642.1, read on the forward strand.
TTTGAATTCAACCCAACCCAATTAGTAGCAGCGCCATCTATAAGTAATTTAAGTAATTAATGATGTAATCTTTACTTCTATTTAAAGAAACTAGAGTCCTGCCTAATCTTACTAACTAATGCTTATCTAAGAGAACAGGTTTTAATAAATTTTAACTTTTAATAACCTTAAATGTTTCTTTATGCCAGGAAAAATACTCAAGCTAATTTAACCGTGTAGAATCTTAACTTAGTTTAACTAATTAATCTGATAACCTAATCATAAAAAATGAAAAGTAGATAAAACAAAAATTCACAACGGTTATAAAAGTCTTTGAGCGTTGTGTTGTTCATGGAAGTATTAACATTTTAGTCGCATCATCATCGTCATGATCTAGTTAGTTTAACACTCATTTCTTCGTCATTGATGCAGGCAAGAGTCCCGCATGCAACAAACCTTATAGAAACATCGATCGATCAGTCAGAGCTCACGTCCACAGAGAAATTTCTGAAAGGCTGGGCACATAAAATTTTAAACATGTACCATTCTAGGTGGAATTTCAGAATATCGATTTATCTTTCCTCAAGAGCCATTAGAGATTACATACAATAGCAATGCTTAAGAAAACCTCAAAAGCAATAGCTCCTCATGTTCCAACCACGAATTCGTTCCAGCTTTCAAGAAATGTCGATCACTGTTAAACAATTGAGGTCCTCCAGAAAGTTTAACGGATAAGAATCTCCCTGGCAATAGATCCGCATCGATTGAGAATTCTAGAAAAAAATTTTTTTGGAAGGTTCTAGAGCTTGGTGAATCCCTGAACCCACGTGCACTGTCTATATAAAAATCACTAATTGTGTGAGCCTCATGCTACAAAGACACATTCCACCACCAATACGAAACGTTCTGGCCGTTTTCTATGAAAAATTATATGATAAAGTGAAAGATATAGAATTATGTTAGTATTCACGTGTATATGTATATATATATGTGCGTGTGTGTGTGTGTGTATAATCGTGTTCGTATTTATTCGTTACAAAGCTGAAATTTCGTCATGTCAAAGCACTGACTGTTTTTCCAGCAGATTTTTTATTTTGTTTTGAAAATGATTTTTTTAAAGAATAATGTAGACATATTTTTCGTAAACTGATCAAAGTAACTTTTTAGTTTTTTCCTACTCTACAGGTTTCCTTGCCCTCCCCGATCTCTCTCTCTCTCTCTCTTTCTCGCACATCCACACATCCCCTCTGTATGTGTGCGGTTCGAGTAGTGTTTACCAATCCCAAGATGGTGAAAATTTCTACAACACACCACAATCGAGGTAAAAATGCAGTATCCTTGCTTTTCTAGTTCTGTCTACCTTGTGGGACTCTTTTAAACAAGTATCTCATTTTGTGAAATAAGTGGGTGAAGAAGCGAGAAAGAGAAACTGCACAGGTACACTAGAAAATACAAATCTATAAATGGAAGGGCTTCATCTCAAAAGTTGTCAGTTCTTTTAAAATCTTCAGAATGGATTCACTGAAAGCATTTTTAATGCTGGATTTGCCATGCGTGACAGTGAAAAATATGATGGATATCCCATTCTGATGACTACTTCAACGCGTGTAAAACGAGGGCGAGTACATGTTGGGTAAAATACCACTTAGCTAGTCTCCTACAGATGTAATAAAAAAAAATGTGCAAATATATGGAGACTCTTGCGTATATTATTCATGGAGGAAACGAGCAGAAAATTTGAACTCAAAGTGGCTATATCCTGTTTGTGAAAAGCAAAATTATGGATTTTATGGGTCTAACCACGAAGGAATAATAAGGAGACCGATCTCCGTACATGCGATTTGTTAGGAGCAGCGGCAGCGTAAGTGCCAGGCCTGTAAGTAGTAATCACTCTTCAGTGAGTGCGCAAGCGCACTGTGTCCTTGCGTGTCCTCTTCACACGCACCCGAAAGTGCGAGTGAGAGAGCTTCTGAAAATAGAGTATGTTAGAGAGGTTAAGCTCGTTTGTTGATCATCATACGAATTATACGAAATAAATCCATAAATAATATTATTAATATTTGTGAAAGAAGTGTGAACAATTTTTAGAAAGAAAAACCATAAGTAAATACCTTTTGAAACTAAAACGCGACAAAGAAATTATGAAATTAACGTAAAGTTTATATGTTTTTCAGAGACTAATCGTATTTTGGCTAAAAAAAAGTTTTAAGTGAACTAATTTTCAATATAAATTAATCCTTGTTTTTAAAAATTGAACAATAATGGATTTTACAAGAAGATTCTGAATCTGTTCAAAATTGATCAATTTGCAGAATTTAACGTGAAAATTAAACTGTTTCAATTCGAAAGTAAATGTAAACGTTAGATTGAAACTTTATAAACTATTTATAATTGAAAAATAATTTTAAATTATTAGATTCATAGTTCAATATTTTCATTAAGTTGCGAATCCCAATTCATATATTGTTTCAGTCTGAAATATTCAACTTTCAACCCATTAAATTAAAAAGATTGTAATTTAAAAAAAAAATAACATTTTTCAATATATAGCAATATTTGACTGTATTCAAAACTAAATTGCCTAGCATCGTTCAAATTTCAAAGAACTAAATTTAAATATTGAACGTTATAATTTCAATTGTTCTATTTAGAAAAATATTTAATTTTCCAGTGAAATTGTTGAATTTGGATGTATGAATAAGAATTTAACAATTATCAATTTTGAAAAATTCGAGTAAGTTTAAGAGATATTTAGAAGTTTTGAAAATATTCCAACTCAATTTAAAATTTGAGAAGATTTCAAACAATTTTAAACAGAATTAAAATTTTTGAAGACTACAAAAGAAAATTTTAAAGTCTCTCAAAGACTTTGAACGGTTTTATAGCATAACAAATTTTCTTAAGCTTTCTGGGAAAATGTCTAATGATGTTTTATTTTAAAAACTTAATTTTATGAGAATATTTTCACAAATTTAGTTGATAAATGAGTAACAGTGGAACAGGTAATATTTTAGAAAAAATTAGAGTAAGTTTAAGAGATATTCAGGAAAATAAAAAAATTTATTAAGATTTCTAGGAAAATTTTAAATTAGTATTTATTCTGAATAATTAATTTCAAGAGAATATTTTCAAAAAAATTCAAACAATTTCCAAAATTGTCAAAAGGGAATCTGCAAGATATATTTCATTTATGCTGTTATTATTTATATTGTTTATGTTTTAGTTATTTGTAATTTATTGAGCATTTGAATTACAAATTTTTCAAGCTTTAATTTTATAAGTATATAATTATCATTTTAATTTTATTATTCATTTAATTATATAATTTAAAATAAAATATTTTGCGTAGCGTACAAGACTAATCAATCAAACAACTAAATTTATCTAATTTTAATTTTTAAAGTTTAAAATTCAAAAGAGTTCCACTTGGAGTGTTTTAATTTGCAGGTTAGTTTTTATAAGTTGATATGACAACATTTTTACCTTCAAGAGTTCGAATATTTTAATTTCAATGACCTTGAAAAATTATTGTGAACCAGGAATGAACCGGGAATTCACCAGCATTTGTTTTTCTGTATTAAAACGGCCACCCTGAATTGCCTATTCAGTAGAAAGTTTCAATTGATACCAAATTGATAATTGTAGGACGTGAGAATTCATTTTTGATTTTTACAGTTGTGGAAAAAACCAATTTCATATATTTTTCATTTTTTTCAAGCTGGATTATCATTATATTGATATATTCGTGCAATTCATGCGGGCGAAAGGAAGTTATGCAATCCTCTTTTTTATTTCTGCGTTCAAAATACTAACTCCGTAAATGATTCTATACTTACCACTTTTATGAAGCAGTCCTTTGATTATCGCAATCTTAAAAAACTCTTTTTGTAAGTATAATTAACTCTTTTATAAGTATAATTTTTTTCACAGCGCGAAAAAAATTGCCGGTTAAACAAGAAAACAAACTCTCATAACCTCTGCTAAACATACTTTATTCTGTTTACTTTCAAAAGTTGTCTCACTCGCTTTTTTTCTGTGCGTGAAAAGAGGACACGCTGCGCTTGCGCACTCACAGAAGAGTGATTACGACTTACAGGCCTGGCATTTACGGTGCCGTTGCTCCTAGCAGATCCGAAAAAGTTTCCTATGACAGTTCGGTCTCCTTATTATTCCTTCGTGGGTCTAACAAAATTGCAAAAAATGGCCCGCATGTTTGGGTGCGAAGTTGCAGCTCTCAACGATTGGGACCAGGCTTCAGGTGATTTCAATATTGCACCAGGTAGGTAAAATAATTTTTTGTTAAACTTATCAACTTTTTTTGTATTGTTTTTGGTGTAGTAATTTTTTTACAGTTTATGAAATTTAATCTACAATCGTTAACCCACTTCAATCATTTATTAGCTATTTGAAAAATCTCTAATTTATCAATAGTGATAAACGTTTTAAACTTTAAGGCCATGTGACGAGTGGGTCACGTGACCGGATTCCTACCTTACCGACACTTTTTTTATTTCTTAACTTATTTTCACACGAATAGCCACATCTAGTTGAAAATTTGGGATAATAAATAAGAAGCACTAAAAAAGGTGAGTCTGGTCCTAAATTTTAATAATCATGAAAAAAGCAGCAAAAAAATATTACAAAAAAAACTTTGTCGATAATTATAAAAATTCAGGACGAGACTCACCTTTCTTAGTGCTTCTTATTTAGTGTCCCAAATTTTCAACTCGACGTGGCGCTTCGTGTGAAAATAAGTTAGGAAATAAAAAAAGTGCCGGTAAGGTAGGAATCTGGTCACGTGACCCACTCATCACATGGCCTTAAGGTGGTTACAAATGTTTAAAATTTTGTCTTCGCAGCATCCCTTTTTACCAGTCACATTTTTCAATTAATTCATAGAAAAAAGTAATTTACCTGTTCGTAAAAAGTTTTTTTCGTAAATAAAAATCACAATTTTCATTTTATACTAATTTACCAACAATCCGTAAAGGAATAGGACGAAAATGAATAACGAGTATACAACAATAATTTCATTGATAGCAGATTTTAATGCACTTATCCCTAGTAAAAATGCCTATTAGAATCCGAATAGAAACCTAATAGGATGTGACTTCTATCAGGTCCTATTACTTTCAAAAGTGGGTTTTTGTTCCTGGTTCTATATGATGTTCTATTAGGTCATTGTGAACTTCCTAATTGGATCTTATTAGGATCAAATGTGTCTGTATTCGGCACTTGTACCGTATTAGCTGTTGGTTTCCAAGTGGAACCTAAGTGGAACCTACTCGGATTCGAATCCGGTTTCTGTGCGGTTCGTATTTGGTAATTTTGAACATTCTAATTAGATCTTATCAGGATCTGATGTGATTTGTATTCCCTACTGAAAATGCCTATTAGAAGCCAAATTGAAACCTAATAGGATGTGGTTTCTATCAGGTCCTATTACTTTCGAAAGTGGGTTTTGTTCCTGGTCCTATGTGGTGTTCTATTAGGTAATTGTGAACTTTCTAATTGGATCTTATTAGGTACGATTTTTGAACGAAAAAAAAGTTATATCCTAAGTTATTGTTATATAATCTGCATTTTTTATAGTTGTCAAGTACAAAATTCGCTAATACGGTCGCTTACACATATAATCGCACGCTTAAACGGTTTGAAAAATCTAACTCGCTGAGTATTCGAACCCTACCTATACTACCTTAACTTGTGTATTCTACCGCGCGCTCTAACTCATTTCGCTATCGATGCACTTGGATCTTGGGTACAAAATCTCGGCCAAGTATTTTTTTAACTCAATGTTTCTTTGAAGAAAATGTATTTCTGATGACCAATGGGTAGTTCTAAGGCAAATTGAAAATTTTCGAGAGACTTAAATAAAAAAAATTAATTTAGAATTAATTTAAAATTAAATTTTACTTATTTCAAATACGGCTCGGTATTCTATTTTCTTTCAATATTTAAAAGTTTATGAACTATCCAAAGGTAATAAGCAATAAAGAAAGTCAAGTGCAAAAATTCTTTAATAACCTTGATGACAAAAAGTGATTTTCTATAATACAAAAACCTCCATAAAACGGGAAGTTTTCAATTTATCCAAATACTTTATAATACTTTCTGACTCAGTTTTTAAAGCGAAATAACAGTTCTTAAACAATAATTTAAGATATGTGAAACAAAGAACCGAATTTCACTTATTTCAGAAAGGACTCAATACTTTTGGTCTTTAAATATTCCAAATATTTAAAAACGATCCAAAAGTAATAAATAATCAAGAAAATCAACTACAAAAATGCTTTAATAACCTCAATGACAAAAGAATTAATCATTTTATTCTATACAAAAACTTCCATGAAACGCACAGTTTTCAATTTATCCAATTGTTTTATTATACTTTTTTACTCATGTCAGTTTTACATATGTAATAACTTTGCCAAAACAACAATTTCAAATATATAAAACAAATAATTGAATTTCACTTATTTCACAAAGGGCTCAATAGTTTTTTTTGTATAGATTTAAACCGTTCAAAAACTATCTACAACTGATCAAAAAAAGAGAACAGTGCAGTTAAAAAACACTTCAATAACCTTAGTGAAAAAAAACATTTTCTGCTATATAAAAACCTCCATAAAATGTGCAGTTTTCGATTAATCTAATTCTTTTATAATACTTTTTAACATGTTTTTTAATTTACAATAACAATTCCTAATCAATCATTGAAAATATGTATAAGTTATGGAAGCAAATTGGTTACAAGTTACACCTTATTTAATTTTCATTTTATTTTGCACAATGCACATTGTAAAAAAACTTCTTTATCGAAAATATATTATTTTCTATCCAGAAACTTTAAATTTTAATCCAATTAATTTAATTCTGATTATCCACTAACAATTCTAATAGAGCCTATTAGAGAAGCAATTTTGATCCAATTATTCTAATTCCGATTAGCCGGTAATAATCCCAATATAGCCTATCAGAGAAGCAAGTTTGCACTTTGTAACATTTAGAGTAAATGAATACCTCATTGGTTCCGATTAGAACTCATTAGAAAAATATAGCACAAAGAATATTTGTTTTCGAAAGCCTAATAGAGCCACATAGAAAGATTTTTTCAATTCCAATTTCCGTCCCAATAGCAGATTAAATACCGAATACAACCGGTTAGAATCCAAATTGAAATAAAAAACCCTTCAGAACCATTTAGAACCGTATAGAAATACGAGTGGATCCAATTAACTATCTGAACGGTTTCTATTAATTACTCAAGCATCATTTTTAGTAGGGTTGATTCCAAAGGTCTACTCAATTACCTAATAGAACCTGTTAGGGAAGCAATTTCGTACTTGTAGCACTTGGAATAAAGCAGGTCCCAATAGGTTCCTAATACATTCTAAAAACAGACTATTGACTGTTAAACGATTCCTTTCACTATTAAAGGATTTTCCATTCAAAATTGGCATGAGAGGAAATCCTTTCACAGTTAAAGGATTGTCGTTTCAAATCCTATCCTTTAACTGTGAAAGGATTTCCTTTGATCTTGAAGTGAAATCTATTGTCCGACAAAAGAAAGAATAATTTGAACGTTAGAAGAAAATTTATTGCATGATATGACGTGCAACAAATGTACAAAAGCCGAACTTTGGTGAATTTAAATATAAAAATCGATATAAAATCGACGCTTTACAAAATCATTTCATAAAGAACGTCTTACGAACGTTTGATTGTCAAAAGCAATAAAGAAAAATTTATACTTTGATTGTGAAAAGCGTAAAAATCAATGAAAAGTGAGGTTATGCGGATCAAAAATTGTTCTTTCAGTACACGTACCTTCCAAAGTTTTTGCGTCACAATCTGGGATTCCTAATTTTTTGAAGTAATCCATTTTCGACATCATTTCGCTCGTTTTTCCATTCACTTTATAAATTAATAAATAAATCGTGCAGTGAAAAAATTCACTCATGCGCAGGCGCACTTTCTCCGCTAGCCAACAAATGAAATCCTTTAATAGTTAAAGGAATTCTTTTCAAAGTCAAAAGAAATCGTTTATCAGTAAAACTACTTTCGTTTTGCATTTAACGGATAAGTCTTTGAACAGTGGAACGATTTTATTGACGGACAAAAGAAATCTGCTTAATTTCAAAGGATGCATTCTGAAAGGAACGTAATTTCACTGTTAATAGACTTTTTCTTAGAGTGTAGAGCCGCCTAAAATATATCTCTTCACATTTTAATCCGATTACTTCGATTCCAACTGGCCACTAAAATCCTAATAGAACCTGTTAGGGAAGGAATTTCAGGTATGTTAAGCTGACGTAACCACATGTTCCAATCGAGTTAAAACCTATTTCATAATTAAGAGCTCATTTAATGCCATGCCACGCTGAAAAACCCAGTTCTCATCAGATCACTGAAGTTAAGCAGTGTTGGGCGCGGTTAGTACTTGGATGTGTGACCATTCGAGAATACTGTGTGCTGTTGGCATAATATGGGTGTGGTGAGCCCAAACTTGTAGTTATTTATAACTACAAGAAAACTATCCACCTAGAAACACTACCCGAATCGGGTAGTGTCACGCCTACCCTGAAAGGGAAATGGCTTAATGGTATACTACTAATGCCCTATTGCCAAATTTAATGCTCCACTATTTTTTAAAAAAACCGGGGGTTACGCTAGCTTAACGTTAAGCTGACGTAACCACATGTTCCAATCGAGCTAAAACCTATTTCATAATTAAGAGCTCATTTAATGCTAATTGAATGCCGTATTGCCAAATTCGATGTCCCAATATTTAAAAAAAACCGTGGGTTACGCTAGCTTAACGTTAAGCTGACGAAACCACACGTGAAAATGATATTGAATCGAGTTCTGACCTATGACATAATTAAGGGCTTATTTAAGGCTCTCTAAAACCAGAAAAACATATTTTCCAAAAGCCACCCTTAACACTCAAAAACCACCCTTAATACAAATTACGCACAAATTGTAAATCTGTCTATATTATAATTAAGGGCTCATTTGAGGCTCTCTTAATACCCTACTGCCAAATTCAATGCTCCACTATTTAAAAAAAAACGGGGAGAACGCTAGCTAAACGCTAAATTGACGGAACCACCCCGAGTCGAAATTTAGACCCTACTTTGAACCTGCAGCTCCTCATTAGAACCTGCTTTGACGCTATTCAAACCTATAGCCCCTACTTTGAGGTTTTTACTCCTAGAGAATTAAACATTAGAGCCTCCTTTGACTCCGTTTGAACCTACAGGCCCTACTTTGAATATTTAGAAGCTACACCCAGAAAACAAGAACCCATTGAAGAGTAATCAGCTAGACCGCATTTGCATCGGTAAGATTAGTCCCCGCTTATCTCTACTAGACCAGATATAACTCAAGAGTGAAGCTCGAAATGAATTTTTATCAGGTGATTGTGTACTTTATTATACTTTTCAAAATATTTTACAAACATTCATTATATTTTTTAATTTACTAACTGAATAATATTTTTGATTTTTCTATAAGTTTCACTTATAGTCTAACGCTGGAAAAGGTATCTGAATGAAA
>CAKNYM010018648.1:1404-21432 GCA_932195095.1 Andricus curvator
TATATATATATATATATATATATATATATATATATATATATATATATTTATCACACCAAAAATATCTGAATTTAAGCATTTTTATAGATTGATAAAATTACAGAAATTTTGAGAATGTATTAAAAAAGCACTCAGTGAAATTTCCTCTTGTGTCAAAAGGATGTTTCTTGACACAAATAGAAGTTCCTCTTAAACTTGAGGTTAAGAGGATTTTTACTTCATGTAATCTTGCAGCCAAATAATTCCGTTTGTGTAGAAAAGATTTTCATGTGATTTGTGACGTAGCCAGGGGACCGCCCCTCCCCCCCTCTTTGACGATAGAACAGGCATATTTACTTAACCGCCCACTCACGGTACTATATATGGGGCATAATTTCTGAAGTGTACCCACCTCGAAAACGAAAGTTGTCTGATCAGGCTAAAAATTGGCCCAATTGTAGTCCTACTAGATAGTACTCCTCACACCAAAAATTAATTCATTTTGATAATTATTTATCAAAGTGGAGGGGGTACAATTTTTGGGTTTTTTGAGCAAAGCCTTACTTTCAAACGTTTGTAACTTTTGTCCTATTGCCTTAAACAAAATTTCACTTGAAATGTTTTCGATAGAATTTTTCATAAAATTTCTGGCGGTAATAACGATTTTTGAAAAAAATCAAAATTTGACCCAAATTTTTGAAAATCAAAAATAAATTTGACTTTTTTTTAAACTTGGGCACTTTTTTTTTTCTTCAAAATATTTTTAAACGAAAGCTGAGATTTTTTCCTATAAGACCTCCAATTTTAAGAGTGGCAAATTAATTTGTCTTTGAGTAATAGAACGATACGTAAACAAGATGCCGTGATAGGGCGGGTGGCGCGCGATTTTCCCTAGTGCGCTCACGCCGAGGTTCGTTGTGCAACGCTTTAGTGCGAGTTTTTTAAGTTAAGTAATATTACATGGTAATATTATCTGTCTTTCTGTTCGATTTTTTGGCGATAGTCTCAACAGTTGTTTTCTTTGCAGGCTTCTTTGCGGTTTTTGTTTTTTGCCATTCGAGAAGATGTCGTATTTCTCAGAGGACGAAAACTTCTTGAGTTGAAGTTTTCCGTCTTGAGTGGAAATGAAAGCGTGGTGCTGTAATGTATCTGGCATCATGACAGCTTTGTCAAATCTGGTTTTCAGTCACCCGGTGGCTAAGGCATGATTTTCTTTGCTGCTGAAACAAATTTCGGTTTCCTTACAGTTACTGTTTGCCCACTGAAACAAAGCATGGAGAGTGAGCATGTGATGTTTCGGAGAACATTGTAAGCTTGAACGTACTGCTTGTTTCTTTATATTCGCTCCTATACCATCACATGCACCCTTACCATGAGATGTTCCATGGAAATGTCATTCAGCTTGGATACCAAAATCTTCTTCATGGACTTGGAGATCAACAAAGCTACTCCTATTTTTGAAATGTTGCCCTGTACCATCAGTGAAATAGTAGATTTTACTTGGCCTGAAATGAGTTTTCAAGTATTCTACTATTATCTTTTGATACTCGTGAACAGCCACCATGTGATGAGCTAAATTATCATTGCGATACATTCTGGATTATGAAGGCGTAATTCTCAGCAAAATCGAAGCAAATCAAAAACTCCCCAGGCAATAAATTTTCCTTCAGGTTTTCGAAGAAAAATGTAAATGTAAAAAAAATGTAAATTCAAAAGATGCATATTCTCACTTCTAATTTTTAAAGCATATTCCCAATTAATTTTATACTTACCGTAATGCAGGCCTTTGTTAATTCACCCTGCAAATGCAGAGAACAGTTATTCTAGCAGCATATAATATTACTTAACTTAAAAAACTGGCACTAAAGCGTTGCACAAAGATCCTCGGCCTGAGCGCACTAGGGGAGATCGCGTGCCACCGGCCCTATCACGGCATCTTGTTTATGTATCGTTCTATTGCTCAAAGACAAATTAATTTTCCACTCTAAAAATTGAAGGTCTTATAGGAAAAAATCTCAGCTTTCTTTTAAAACTATTTTGAAGAAAAAAAAAAGTGCCCAAGTTTGAAAAAAAGTCAAATTTATTTTTGATTTTCGAAAATATGGGTCAAATTTTAATTTTTTTCAAAAATCGTTATTACCACCAGAAAGCGTGTGAAAAAATCTATCGAAAATATTTCAAGTGAAATTTTGTTTAAGGCAATAGGACAAAAGTTACAAACGTTTGAAAGTAAAGCTTTTCTTAAAAAACACAAAATTGTACCCCCTCCACTTTGATAAATAATTATCAAAATGAATTAATTTTTGGTGTGAGGAGTACTATCTAATAGAACTACAATTGGGCCAATTTTTAGCCCGATCGGACAACTTTCATTTTCGAGGTGGGTACACTTCAGAAATTATGCCCCATATACGTTATTATACTGCGAGTGTAGCATTGAGTACAAATTTTAACAATAAATTTTGTAACAGGAATAATATAATAATTATGATATATATGACATAAAAAATATATATATATAATATAATAAAATACAATAATTCGTTTCAAACCCTAGATTCTTCTTTAATCGGTCTGAAATGGAAGAGCACTTTTTACGACCCTTCTACTGACTCCTCTGTCCACGTGGACTTATTCCATATATTTTATGAAAATTTGGAAGCCAAAAGGAGCGGTGAATTGGCTAAAAATTCGGTTTTTCTTGCAAACAAAAGCTTAATGATACAAAGAATGAAGTCCAAACAAAAAATAATGAAAATATTCTATTTTCTCATGTTTTTTCTTGAAAGAAATCCGCAGATGTGAGAGAACATGCGTTCACGTGAATTTTGGCTATGACAGACACTTATATAGAAATATGAAATATGACACTTATAAATTTTATGTCTTAAGTTAGCCTAATTTTACCCTTCAAGTAGTAACGTACTTTCTGTTCAGCCTTTCAAACCCCTCCCTTTATTAAATCCTGGCTACGCCACTGGGTTCGAAACAAAGCAGACAAGAGGATGATGCTTTTGTTTCCAGACAACTTATTCTCTGAGTGGGAGAAAAAAGTAAAATCTTAGCGAAATTGTCTTTTTTTTGCGAGAGGTATTCCTGGATACTAATGTAACGGTGTCACGTTAAAAATTTTGTATAAATCGCTTCAATAATGTAAGCTACAGGATTACTAAACTGCTATAAAATCGAATTTTGGGCACGAAAAGTGAAACATCCATAGAAATAATTAGTAAATCAAAATTTCGTGAATAGCAGCATTGAATCTTCATCTTGCCAACTAATTCTGAAATTTTTATACAAATCGCATAAAAACCTTTCAAACCCAGTAACTTATTTTGAAATCTCTTAAAAACCCTTAAAATCTTTTTAAAACTTTGAAAATCTTTGAAGTACATTAGAATCCCTTAAAATCATTTAAAAATTTTGGAAAATCTTTAAAAAATCCTTGAAATATTTTGAAATTCAATATTGTGAAATTTCAGAGTTCGTGAAAATAATTGATATATTTTTTATCTATTGAGTACAAAATGAAAATCTACGCATGGATGTTGGGGGCATAAATATCTTACAAATACTTACAATAGGTGTCGGGGTGGGTCTAAATTTAAAAATGTCATCCTACGTAATTAATGGACGTTCTCACAAAACGTTATGAAATTTATCAATTTGATCGAACAAAAATAGAATAAATGTTACATATTGAATTAAGAGAAAAATGGACTATAAAAGATAAAAATGGATTATGATGGAAAAGAAAATGGAATTGTAATACGACCAACAAGAAATATAGGTCAAAGTTATAAAATCATGTGGGGTCTATTATATAGCTAAAGCAAACAATAAATTTAGCTAGCTCCAGTTGTACGCAAAAATGTGTTGAAATAAAAATGCTCATACACCATCAGGAATTTCCAAATCAAAACAATTTTCCTAAAAGTTTTGACAATTGAACTCATTTCATTCATCAAGCCTTTACAAATATTCATATACATTTTTTAACGATCGAGATGTTCAAAATTTTTTATTTCAAAATTTTATAGCACTATTTTAAAAACATTCTATCCATGTAAAAACTTAGGTTTTTATATGAAAACTTTTCATTTAAATTTAAAATAAATCTGTCGTTATAATTATGAATTTCAAAAAAGGAATTATTGAAGGGAAAGGGCACATATATAAGATACATTTTTATGTAGATGATGATGGGGAAAACCCCAAGAAAATGAGACGGAAATAGAAGCTTCCTGCATAATAGGCTTAAAAACGAAATTTCCGCATTTTTAACAACTTTTAACAAAAAACAACGCACTAAAAAAATTTATTCTTTTGTGCACATCTACATGCCATGAACTTCAATTTCAGCCATTTTCGAAGACAGTCGAACTAAAACAAAAGATTCCGAAATAGTAGTCTTGGAAATGAAATTTCCTCACTTTTCTCATTTTTCAATATTTTATCTTTTATACAAAAACACGTAATAACAAAAAAAACATCAGGAAGAAACAGCAAGTTTTATTTTTTAATTCACATCTAAATGTCAAGACCTTCAATTTAAGCCGACAAAAATTAGACTAATAGAAAAGCTTCCAGCATATAGTGGTCTAACAAAAGAAATTTCTTCATTTTTCTTATTTTTAAAAATCTGATAACAAGAGAACATCACTATAAAATAGACAATTTAATTGTTTATGAAAATCTACATGCCAAGAGCTTTAATTTCAGCCATCGTCAAACAATATCATACTAAAAGAAAATATTCCAGAATAGTGATCTAAAAAAACTAGATTTTCTAATTTTGTACACACTAATAATAAAAAAGCAATACTTTGATATAGAAAATTTTATTCTTCAATGCACATTGCATATCAAAATCTTCAATTCGAGCCAACCCCCAAAAAATCGGACTAATGGAAAAGTTTCCAGCATTAAGTGATCTGATAAACGAAATTTCTTAATTTTTCTTATTTTTTAACCTGTAGTAACTAAAAAGCAATACTATGCTAATCGAGGTGAAAGAAAATATTCCAGCACAGTGGGCTGAAAAACAAAATTTTCCCATTTTTCTCATTTTTTATGCACTGACAAAAAAAGAACAATACTGTGATATAGCAAGTTTTATTTTGTAATACACAACTACATTTCACGGCGTTCAATCTTAATCATCCCTGAAAAATATCAGACTAAAAGTAAAGTTTCCAGCATCATAGTGATCTAAAAAACGAAACTTCGTTTTTTAACGAAATTTCCTTATTTATAATATTTTTTAGCACTGATAACAAAAAATGACACTTTATCATAGCAAATTTGATTGTTTAAACTACATCCATATGCCGAATCCTTCAATTTGGGCTATCTTCGAAAACAATCGATTTAAAAGAAAAAATTCCAGCATAGTGGTATAAAAAAATGAAAGTTCCTCATTTTTCTCATTCTTTAATCTTTGATAGGAAAGAATCATCAGTACGACATAACCAATTTCACTTTTCATTGCACGTGTGCATGTCAATACCTTCATTTTGAGCCGTCTTGGAAGAAAATGGGATCATTTTTAGGGTATGAAAAAGCCTGTAAAAAAGGGATCTCGCTATCAAGGTTTGCGGTAGTGAATCGCTGCCAAGTAAAAAAAACGCAAATATCTTTTTTCGAAAGAATACTAGTTATCGTACATGTTTGAATATTTCAGCCAATTCTTCATCGACTTGGATGATGCCTCTTTGAATCAATAAAGATCGCAAGAAAATAACTTCTGTGCATATAAATTTTCCATGTTTTTTCAAAATGGACATATCAGATTCAGATAACATGCAAAATTTATCATTATTAGCAATTTATCTCACCTGTAGATAAAGATTTAGTGCTACTTTTCAGGAAATTTTGATTCATTCACTATTTCTAGAGATATTTTGCCTACAAACAGAGCTCTCGTATTCAATAACTCGCCCGACGCTAGAAAACACTAAAAGTATAAGTAGCCCGGGTCTCCATAAATTAATATTTTCAAATTCGCAAAATTATTTTTTTCCAATAAAGACTTATATCAGGGGTCTCCACAATCCACAGGTGCAGCGTGACCCAGGATCGCACGACCTTTTTCAAGATCTACCATTTTTTTTTCGAAGGGAAACTGAGAGAAAATTTATGACCTTTCGGAAAAAAATCCCTGTTGGAAGGGCTCAGTTCTGAAATTTGAACATGGAGGACCCTTTTTTTTTAAAGGGTTCTAAGCGGCTCAAATCAGGTAAAGGATTTTGACAGTTCTGGGTCAGAGCGGAGTAGATCCGACCTACTGGCCTGGGATCCCAAGTAGATACAGGATCTACGTTTGGAGACCCCTGACTTATATAAAAGAACAAGGCGGAACTTTTTTCTATTTATATATTTTATTCGTTGACTAGTTTTAATAATAAAAATTAAAAACTGAAATTTTCTCCCCCGAAAATCAATAAATGATTAAAACATAAATCGCCAACCCTCGGCCAAATATTATAGAAATTGTTTGAAATTTAGTACACATATGAAGTATAATCTAGCGATAACTAAAAAACAACAACCAATTTGGAAATAACCTTTTGTTTAATAATATTCAATTGCAAATTAAGGCTAGTCGGTAACCACGTTTTACTAGTTTCGCCAACAAAAAGTATCAAGGGAACTTCAGATTTGAAACAACTTCCAGCAAGAAAGTTGTTATATATAGTTTGAAGAAGATTTCTGGGAAGTTTTAGATAGATTCATTAAAAACTGCCGGAAATATGTACTTTGTAATATAGTACGCGACGAGACCCGGAAAACCCAACACCGAGTTCGCTGCCTGACGAGGCTCAGTGTTAACAGCGCAATCGTTACGGCGCCGCGTACTATTTTACAAAGTACATATTTCAGCCAATGTTTAATGAATCTTTCTGAAAATTTCCAGCAATCTTCTCTCCACTATATAGAACAACTTTTTGTTGGTAGTTGATTCAAATCTGAAGTTCCCTTAATACTTTTTTTTTGACGAAACTGGAAAAAAGTGATTACCAATCCGCCTTAATTTGCAATTGAATATTATTAAACGAAAGGTCATTTCCAAATTATTGTCTTGCCGTTATCGCTAGAGTATTCTTCATATGCGTACTAAAATTCAAACAGTTTCAATAATATTTGGCCGAGCTATGACGATTTATGTTTTAATCATTTATTGATTTTCGGAAAAAAATCAGTTTTTAATTTTTATTATTAAAACTAATCATCTAACAACAAAAATGTGAACAGAAAAAGTTTTGCCTCGTTATTATATACATACATAGATTAGCAGTTCGAACTCGAAAGTTCATTGCCTCACTACCCGATTCGGGTAGTGTTTCTAGGTGGATATTTAATAACCAATGTGGGCCCACCACACCCATGACGGGCCAACAGCACGCAGGTATTCCTGGACGGTTACCCATCCAAGTACTAACCGCGCCCAACAATGCTTAACCTCAGTGATCTTACGAGAACTGGTGTTTTCAGCGTGGTATTATATACAAGTTTTTATTTAAAAATATAATCATTTCGCGAATTTGGACATTTTTATTTATTGTGACCCGGGGACCAACACTTTTAGCTTGTTAAAGCGCCGGGCGAGTTATTGAATCCGAGAGCTCAATTGTGGGCTATAGTTCGACTGAACTGCTAAAAAATAAAATGTGTAGCATAAAGAGTGAAATATCTCTAGAAATTAATAATGAATAAAAATTTTCTGCAAAGTAGTACTGGAGCTTCATCTACTCAATTTACTCTAAAAATTGTACACGAACCGGTTCAAAATTGTAGGTCCATTTTCTAAATAATAAATGGACAATCTATATGCACCGAAGTTACTTTTTTGCGATTTTTTATTGATTCATAAAGGCTTCATGCAAATCGATGAATAATTGGCTGCTGTATCCAATACATGTACGATAACTATCGTTCTCTCGAGAAAATATATTCGCATTTTTTTTACTTGGTATTTTCATACCCTAAAAATGATCTGATTTCCTTCGATGATGGCTCGACACCCAGAAAAATGTTTGTTCAAAGCAAAACAAATTCTTTCTTTGATATACGGTCAAACAAATCTTTTATTAATTTAAACAAACATTTGTCTGCTTCAAATAAAATTTATTTGATTCAAATATACCATTGTTTAACTCAAACAAATTCTATCTTTGATACATGGTCAAACAAAAATTTTTCTGAGTGAAATTAAAGGTCTTGACATGTACGTGTGAATTGAAAAATAAAATTGGCTATGCCTTACTGATGGTTTTTTGTTATCAATGATTGAAGAATGAGAAAAATCAGAAAGTCTCATTTTGTATACCACTATGTTGGAATCTTTTCTTTTAAATCGACTTTCTTCGAAGATAGCTCAAATTGGAGCTCTTGGCATATACATTTACATCAAAGAATAAAAATTGCTATGACATACTGATTTTTTTTTGTTGCCAATTATTGAAAAACAAGGAAATTTCATTTTCCAGACACCTATGCTGGAATTTTTACTTTTAGATCGATTGTTTTCAAAGATAGCTCAAATCAAAGTATTTGGCGTAACGATGTAAATTGTAAAATAAAATTTGCTATGTTAAAGAGTCGTTTTTTTATAAGTGCTTAGAAAATATTATAAATAAGGAAATTTCCTTGAAAAACAAAGTTTCGTTTTTTAAAACACTATTTTTCAGGGATGGTTAATAATGAACTCCTTAAAACGAAGTAGTGTATGACAAAATGAAATTTACTATATCATAGTATTGTTCTTTTTTATCAGTGTATAATACTCACGGAAAGGCATATAAATTTTAATAGTCATCGAAATTAAAAATTACATGGAAATAATTTGCAGGTAATTATGCCGTGTACCAGAAACTTTGACAAAAATTTCTAAAACTCTTAAAACATATTAGTTTTCGATTTGGGATATTCTCTAATTTTTTCCATTTTTATCAGAAATATCTGGTTAACGAACTTGACCTTCATTTTGGGACCCTAAAAGGTGGGTCAAATGCTAATTCGATTAGATAAATTCTTCAAAAGTTAGCGTGGCTACAACATTCAGGTAATGACACATATGTACGTACAATAAAACAGACAGACACCGATAACATGTTCATAATAGTATAAAAAGTAATTTCAGCAGCAAAAACAGGTGTTAATTATCATATTTTAAAAATTTATTAGAAAGAGGAAAACGAAATGCTTTTGACCCCCCCCCCCCTTCCTATAAGTAAGGATTTGTAAGCCCCCCCCCACCCGAAAAAGCTTAACGTAATTAATAAAAGCTCCCTGTTGAAAATCTATTTATATGTTATTTTACTTTGATACATTTATATTTTTCCTTTAATTTTCCTCCAAGGTCTCCCTTAATGTCGCGTATCATAACCAGGAAATGGTCTGACCGGATAAGAGCTGCGGTTATTAAATGCGGCTAATGTTCCCTCGGCCATGGGACGGTGAAGATTAAGCGATGGTAATTATCGATTAAAATTTCAAGATTTCACACCACTCTGCTCAAAAACATTTTTCCCTACATTCGGTTAAACTCTCTTTCTTTTTACATTTAGACAGGATTTCCTTTTTTTGCTTAACGATAACGAGACACTTTTCCTCCATTCAAACTAAAGTATTCTCACTCAGTAAAAAAGAATATTTAAAGTTAGCACACCTCAACATTTTTCTGACCTTAAATTCAGTCATGAACTTAACTTCAGAAGAAACTTGCCGAGTTCCAGAATTTAATCATACGTTGTCCTAAATTCAGATATTTACTTTATCCCAGATACATTTTTGCCTAATTTAAGTTCGCGTTCAAATTTAAGGTGTACAAAATTTTAAGATGTTACAAAAAGTATTCTTTTATTTTTTATTTTTTCTTATACAGTACATTTAAAAAAATTGAAGTGTATACAAAAAAATGCATAGGAAGTTGAAGGTGTTTGCCAAAATATTGACCACTCCCAGTCATTCTCCATTTTTCCTCCGACTAACAAATTTTTTCTGAAATTATTTCCCTGAAGTACTTATATCAAAGCATAATTTCATGAAGTTTCAAAATTATAGACAACTTGAAATTATAATTAAAAAATTACACAAAAAATGTTGTAACGCACCTGTCCCAAACTGAAAATTTTTAAATAAAAAATTTGCTAAATAATATTATCAACGTTTTAAAAAATATTTAAGATTCACATTTATCATTTATATTTAGTTAAAAGAGATAAAAATCAAGAGTAGAGTTCAATATTTCAGAGAGAGTGTTTTCAAAAATCAGTGAAAATAATGCGGGCTAAAATTGTTAATTTTATACTCACGAAGATTTTAGCATAGCAGTGTCTACGTGTACCTTCAACATAAATCTAGACAATCCAAACGTGTACAGTCAGGCTTGCATAAACCATTTCTGTTGCATTTGGACGCATGCTGTTTGTCACGCATGACTGAGCGCCGCCTCTCTTTCGTCCCCGCGGCTCCCCTCATCATGAAACTGCCGAGGACATCAATTCTCAGAAATTCGTGAATTCGGACTTCTTAAATCCAAGTTTTAGTGTATCTTTAAAAGATTTTTGAAATGTTTTTTTTATCATAGTCGCATGTCATGTCACTCGACATTTAACAACGTGTAAAATTCATATCCGTCACAAATACATTCCTTGATATCTTAATTTTATAATTTCCTACTATTTTGGATTACCTTAAATCAAAATTATATAATTTAGGCAGTTTAGAATGTTTTGTTTGTATTTCAAAATATCATGGTGTGAAATGGTCTACTTTATGGCAATCACCCTTAAGGTGATTTCAAAAAACTTTGAGAGATTTCAGAAATGTTCAATAGAATTCAACAGAATTTAAAAAAATTGAAAAATTTGAAAGAATTAAAATAAATGAATTCAGAGCCTTAAGTAAATTCAAGAGAATATAAAAATATCAAAGGTAAATAAAATTTATTTTTTTATATTTATTTATCAATTTTAAATCAAATGCCATTTGTCAGGAACCTACCCTCATTCTTGAGAGCGTGATGTAGTTCACGAACGGCCACATTAAAAAAAATTAAAGAGAATTCAAGAGAATTTAAAATAATTGAAAGAATGGAGAGGATGGCTAGAATTGAAAGAATAACAATAAATAAATTCAGAATATTTCAAGTGAATTAACAAAATATAAAAATTATTAAAGAAATTGAAGGTGAAATAGTGCTATTCGAAAACTACTTCGAGGTATTTTTTTAACTTTTTTAACCCATTCCTGAAAATTTGACGATGTTCTACATAAAAATACAATTTTTTAAAGAAGACAATTCAAGAGAATTCCAAAGAAATAAAAGAATTATATGAATTCAGAAGATTTCAAGTGAGTTAAGGACACTTAAGTTAAGAGTTAAGGAGTTACTTAGGACACACAAATTCACTCGAATGCAACTGAATTTGTTAAAAAATATTCCAAATAATTTCCAATGAAAAATACTTCAAGAGAATTCAAACGAATTGAAAGAATGGAATAAATGGTTAGATTCGAAATAATTGAAATAATTGAGACAATGGAAAGAATTCAAAGAATTTACAAGATTTCAAGTAAATGAAAAAGAATGCAAAAGAATTTGAAGGAATTTATGGTGACTTCGCACAACTTTAAGAGAATTTAGAAGATTTCAAGAGAATTTAAGAGAGAAGAATTAAAATTAAAATTGGAGATGTCATATTGAATATGTGTAGCAGGCTGAATTTGTCGAAAAGCATTAGAAATAATTTCAGAGAGTTCAAAATGATTCAAAATAATTCAACAGAATTAAAAATATTTCAAAACAATTCAGGGACATTGAAAATATTTGAACAGAATTCAAAAGAATTAAAATAATTTCAAGGGAATTCAAAAGAATTCAAATAAATTCACGGGAATTCAAAAGAATTCAAATAAATTCAAGGGGATTCAAAAGAATTCAGAAGCAGGTGTATACCTGAATTCAGTATAATCAGGAGGGTGGTCCAAAAATGTAATTTTTTGTATTTTTTCACTGCTCACCCCCTCGTTTTGTGTTATTTGGTGAAAAAAATGTTGCCTAGTTTGTTGAGATTCAAAAAGAATTTAGAGGTAGCTATTGGCCCAAAAGCCCTAAGAATTAAATAAATTCTTACATTTCGAAAACAATCGTAAATGCTTCATAAAGATGATTAAAAATATTTATAAATAATACGAAGGCTAAAATTTTAATTTTATAAATAAATGCACCCCCAGATTCGTTTAGTCATCCCTTAAGATACTATATCTCAACTTTTAGGTTTTCGTAGCCCCGGGCTGAAACTCTTATAGTTTCGGTCGGGTGTCCGCCCATCCGTCGTACTTTTTCCCGCAGGGGAAGTAAGGGGACGGAAAGTAGTGGAGGCACGTTAGGTATTTATCTTGCATTGGACCGAAAAAGTTCGGATTTGCTTGATTTTTGTTTTACATACTAAACATGTAAAATAATGAAATGTTTACATGTTTAAAATTCCCGCAAATTGTTTATTTAAGATATTTTCAGGTTTACGTTTATTAGGAAATTTTCTGTAAAGAAATATCGTTTATGTACGAGATAATGTTCAGAAATGAGTACCGAAATACCTTATATTATAGTATAATGTATAGGACCTTTGTTGGGAAGGAAATTTTATGGAAAAAGTGGCGGAAAAGTGGAAAATGGGCAGGTGTTCCGCGCGCTTAGGTATAGCGCTCTCGCTCAGGTATACGAAAACCACGTTTTCGACCCTGGAATGGATTTACAATACAAGGTAAATATACTGCAATAATAATATACTCCAATGAAAATAATAAAAATAAGTACGCGATTAATTATTTATGAATTATTTCAAAATTTATGGCGGGCGAAATGTCCCAGACACGGTACAAGGGCGTAAGTGAGAAAATGAGGATGTCACAGGAGGGACAAAATTCTGTTTAACTTTTGCCCATTTAATTGAAAAAAACAATTAATTGACAGTCTTAAAGTACTATTAGGGTACAACAAATGATAAGAAAAAAGTATTTAAAAAAGCACCCGTTTCAGAGAAAATCGTTGTCAAAGTAGCGACGTTTCCCAAAAAACGCCGCGCTTGACACTGAAAAATCTGCATAACTTTTGCAAATTTGAATTTTTTGTCCAGACTAAAAAATTGTTTCGAGCGATTATTTTCCCCTATTGATTCGTGAAAAGATCGCCTAAAAAAAAGCAACCACCTCGGAGAAAATCCTTTTCAAAGGAACGATGGGTCCCAAAAAATGCCAGAGTGGATATATAAAAAACTGCATAACTTTTTTTTTTTAATTTCAAATAAAAATCATAAAATGATCTCGACGTGTTATTTGGTTCTATTGAATCATAAAAAAATTTGTTGAAAAAAAGTAGCCGTTTACGAGAAAATCCTTTTGAAAGGGACTAATTGCTTTCTCTACAATGTGTATACGATATTTTGAGACCTATATAAGTTTTGTGCAGTTTATTAAAAAAGAAAAAGAACAAAGTACTTTTGAGTCCATTCTGAGTTCTGCTATACTATTGAAATAACACTTTAAAAAAATGAACCTCTCATGAAATAACCCTTATGTAATTGCGGCGTGCCCCAAAAAAAGACGGACCTGTGAGAGAAAATAATGTATAAAATTACCATTTTTTATTTATAAAAAAAAATTCAAATAATTTTTGTCCCCATCAGGCTGTACTGAGTTGTGTGAGCAGCAGGCTAAAGAAAACATTTCACAATTTAAACAATTATAATTTGTTTAAACAGCATTTTTGCTCCCGCAAATCGTGAAACGTTACTCTGTGTCGTCATAAATGATATTATATATCAATATAAAATATAAATGATAATACACATTTGGGAATTATTTAAAAAATTTAAATTTTTTCTCGCTAATATTGTAGGAAATAAATCAAAAATTTATGTATACAATTAAAGAATGTTAACAGTGACATACTTTCTTTGAAATTATTCTCAATTATTTAAACAGTTTGTAATCACTCACTTGTGTCCTGAAATATGCCCGACTCTATATTGTATATAATATATATATATAGAAAATGGACATGATAAGAAATTTTTCAATTATATTTGGTAATTTTTCAAAGAATTTTTATTTATAAAAAATATGAAACAATTTTTTTTATATTCCAGACAATAGAACAATTAGGGCAAGATTATTGAAGAAATACGGAAGTAATATAGCAATTTATATCACATTCCTACATTTTTTGCAGAGATTTTTTTCATGTACAATATTTCACTTTGAATTTGTGTGAATTGTTATCAATAAAATCTCAATGGAATATCTTATTATTTATTATTTTTCTTAATTAGTCTTTATTCTTCATTCGTAAGAAAAAAAAAATCATTCAAGTTAAAATAATGTTCTCAAATTTAAGGTAATTTTGGATTTTTTCAATTTGGCAATTGATAAAATCATAATAAAATATCTAATTATTAATTATTTTTATTAATTAATTATTAATTTTTCATTCTTAGACAAAAAAAAGAAGCCATTACGTTCAGCTCTTTTTTCTTAAATTTCAGGTATTTTTTTTATTTTTTTTTTATTTTTCAATTAATACAATCCTAATTTAATATCTAATTATTAATTACTTTTGATAATTAATTATTATTTTTCATTTTTAAGTAAATATAATCAATCAATTACGTTCAACATTTTTTTTCTCAAATTTCAGGTATTTTTTGATTTTTTGCAATTTTGCATTTCGAGCGGGAATTTTTAAACTATAAACCTTTTAGTACTTCCAATTTAGAACATTTCAGAAAAAAAATTATTCAAATCCGAGCTTTTTCAGACCAATGTGAGATAACATACTTTTTTGGTCTACGCTGCCTCCACTAAAGTAGGAACGTAGGGGAGAGGAAATTAGAGAAGTTTGAGGAGGGGGAGTAGGGGAAGTAAGTGGAAGGGTGGGTAAGGAAGTAAGAAAAGGAGAAGTGACGGGATGTGAGGAGTGGTGTTTAATGGAAAATCGCAGTGGGGGAGTAGAGGGCCGAAGGGGAGGAGTAGGTGAAGAGTGGGAAGGTGTGGAAAGGGAAAGAGGGGAAGTGATTGTGCGTAGGAGAGTAGGGAAGGGAAGGTGAGTGGTGGGGACGTTGGCGAAAGGAGGGGGGTAGGGGAGGGAAAGTATTGGAAGGGGAGATTTGAACGACTGAATTAACGTCTTAATAAGCTGCGAACTTCTTTTTTGTAGGCGGCGCCTCATTTGACTAATTTTTAAGTACCATTTCTGTATTTTCCATATTTGTATGATCGAAATTTTGTATATAATTTACACTTGATATTTTAATTTCACTTTCATAACAGTCAGAACTGACTTTTAGCGAATATGGGGGGTGGGTTTATTTACTAAATGAAATTTTTAGCCTACGTATTGTAGGTACAATTATTTCACATCACCTCTACGAAGCATTTACAATTCATTTCGAAATTAAACTATTTATTGAATTTTTAAGGTTTTCTGACTGGTAGTTATTTCACAAATTTTTTTTCTCAAATAACATATGATGAGGTAAAAAAATCCTGAATGTCCAAATTTGAACTTTGAATTGAAAATACAAACAAATCTAAATAATTATTTCCTTAATGATAATATTGGAAATTTTTAGTCCATGAGATCCAAGCAATGGAAAAATACTTGCGAGTCTTGGTATTTCATTATAATAAAAAAGTAGTAAATTTTAGAAAATTGCACATGCTGATAACTAGATGATTCGTATTCCGAGAGACATTTTGCAAGGGAGATAAAAAAGATGTGGGATCAAAGGACGACACCTGCCGATGTTGATGGTACGATTCAGCTGCTGACACAGCAAAGTGGGTTAGATACTTGGCTTTTCCAATGACAAAGCTTACCATGAGATTGCAGTTGATGTTCGAATCGACCGAATTAATAAAGATGACGTAAAGCAGATGATCCTCTCTCGTTCCCTGAAATTCCAACAAGTTACTTTTTCTGAAAAAAATAACTAAGTAAGCAAAAAGTAAAGCTTTTCCTTTTAAATGAGGATATTGTCTTTTTCTTGCGAAACAGCAATTTATTTAATATTGATTCTTCCATCGTTAGCAGTGCTTTTCCAGTTTTAATTAAAGTGCAAGTAACTTTATTAGTTAGATTTTTATATTTTCATGATAAAAAACATTTGTTTCTAATTAAAGACATGAACATGTGAATACTTCCCTTATTTCCGTTTTCACTTAAAATTAAATTTAACATTTATATATTATATTATATTATTATATTTTACTTACCATTCTAAAAACAATAAACTAGACTGAAATACTACAAAATTTCTGTGAAAAAAGGAAAGCTATTGATCCGGGGGTGGTCAGCCTGCCATAACTTACAAATTTCGAAGTGTCAATCAGCCAAATATTTTTCACCATTCTTTAAGTTAACAGAGTGTCTAAAATTATACAAAATAAGAAATTAATATTATTTTTTTTCTTACCGTCTTGACAGTCTACTCTGGCCCAAGTCTGGCGCTGTTCTTTTATCAGTGCATGTAAGAAAAATTTACAGGACATTTAAAACAATGAAAAATGTTTATTCTCAAAACAATTATTTTTTCCAGTTATATAAAGTTCTTGGAATTTTGTCAATATTAAATTGAAAATTTCATGCTTGCAATAAAAAATTCCAAGAATAATATTCTCATAGATTTAAATAAATTTTATTAAAATATGACATACACTGTTTTAAAAGAATATTATAAGTAGTAATAGTGTCTCTAGTGAATGAGTGATTCTCTTTTATAGTTAGGAATCAATTTTAATATTCGCTAGTATAGATGTAAAATGCGCCGTTTATAAACCTAGGCGGTTAGGGTTCTGTTCTCGGTGTTTGCGAATTTTCTGCAAATGAGGTTTTCTAGCATTATATTTAATATATAACTTAAGATATTAGAAGGTTAACAGCACAGAACTGGATAACCAACAAAATAGGAATTTTTCAAAAGAACGAAAAAAACTTTATGTAAAATCGAAATCACTATTTAAAGCTAAAAAAAATATTCACTCCTGAGCGAAATTGATCTTGAATTGAGGCCAAGAAAGTTTAACCAAAGGAAAAGTTATCCGGGTTCGAGGAAATTGATGTGGAAATTGACAATCTCAAAGTGAAACTAATCTCAAATTGAACCAGGCTTGATTGCGGATTACGATAAAAAATACATTTTTTAATTTAAAAGTAAAGTAAAATCATGTTTCTGAGACATAAGATTTCTGAATACGGGTAAATGAAGTTTGATGTGAAAATGTTATCCAATTACGGGAAAATCGACCGAGAATTTCGAGATTAAAAAAAAACAATTCAGGAAAAAAATGTATTGATTTGTTGACATAGTGTTTTTTTCAGTTGAGTCAGTTTCATTTTAAATATTGTTGTGAGTATATTAAAATGAATATTTAAACCTATTTTCAAGTAATTGTAAAAAACTCTCTTATTCAATGACTGAATTGAATTGCGCAAATGCATTCTACACTTGAAAAATATTACTATTCATACATTTATGATTTACTTTTACGTTTAGAATATTTTTTCCAAAAAGTCGTATGCATTCCCATGTAAAGATGTACCAACTATGTTAACCTTCCTAACATTTACACCTATCCTGTCATGACCATGACGTCATGCTAAAATACTCAAATCAAGGACGTACGCATGCTTACAGCGCACGCTTCGATACAAGGCCGGGGCAGCCAATGAACGTCTCTTGACAAAATCACCCCACGGCTCGCAGTAACGGTGGGGGCCCCTCCAGCCTTCAAATATCCAAATGTTTACGTTTCTCGGACCTTGGAATAAGCAAGAGCTCACTGTATATTAGGGTTCTTATTTATGATTAGTAGATTTTTTAAAGATTTTTTTTTTGCTCTCGCCCCACATTTTTTTTCAAATATCCAAAAAAAATTATCTCTAAATGTGAGCCAAATCGGTTAATATTAGCCAGTTCTTCACAGTCCATGAAGTTTCCCATTGAAGTAAAAAGGCCGTTTTTTTAAATCTACGATATAAACGCGATGATACATTACAAATAATTTTGAGAATCGAAACAAATCATAACTATTAAAGTTGAATTAATTTAAGGTATATGGGTCCCCAAATAATATCACGTATAAGTGAAAAATTAGACTTTCACGTTATATTGAGGTTTATTAACGCTTTTTGAATTATCTTTTTTCATATTTCATCCATAGATGGTAGTTGAGAAATCCCCAGTAATTTTTAAACTAATTTCCCATTTTTTAAACAATTTAAATTTGTTTAGATATATTTCACGAAATAAATGTATTTTCTAGATGAGTTTTTACTCAATGCTCACAGTAAAACCATTTTTTTTAATAACTTCACAATTATTTAAATAATACCTATTCGTACAAGTATGTATATCAACTTGAAAAAGTAAGATAAACGTTTTATTTCATCAATTTTAAAAATCACGAAATTCGCGACTTCGGTAGAGATTGGGAATTTTTAGATAAATACAAACAAGCAAATTGTAACAAATCGAGATTAAACTGTATAATTTAAAAATGTAATGGAATATGTTTAAAATGGTCAAGACTAGATGAATTCGAAGAGTTGTTTACGAAATTCATGTGAGAAACAAAAATTCAAAGAAAATTATGCAAAATTTGTAATAATAACTTTTGATTACGAAATACATTTTTAAAATGGTTTAAGTTGAAGCTATGTAGTATTGCTTTGAATGAAAGCTTGTATGCGGTGATATTATTATGAAAATAATTGATATTATTTTTTTTGAAAATTTTTAAGACAATAGCTTTACTGATCAGGATCCTATCAAAACTACTATTGAAAATAAGAAACAAGAGAAGAAAAAGAGAAGAACTTAAAGAAAAAAACAAGCTTTCTTTGAAACCCCAAACAAAATTTTTAAAAAGCATTCTTCTAAGAAAAAAGTTCAATTTATATTTAACCTTCATTTTTGAAGGTCATATTTTTTTTAAATGCCCATAATAAATCGAAAGAGCATGAAAAAAACCTTTTGAAACTATTCTGGACGCAATTTTTTATCGCCGTTAGAAGAGATACGAATTGCCAAAACAGCTGGTATATTCTCAAAAACCAATCATCGCTTATTTTCATTAATAAACAATAAAAATTCCACTTCCCAATCTGAAATATCTTAAAGGGAAAAACCCAAGCTTTTTTTTTAAGAAGAAAGTTTTTTTTAAATACCTTTTTTAAGAAAAGTCAAATTTCTTCGTGTGTTTCATTTTTGGAGGTCAAATATTTTTGGTTTTATATGCTTACTGGATGAAATTTTTTCTTATCACCATTAGAAGCGTTAGAAATCGCCGAAATAGACGATATCCACGAAAATGCCAAATTTGTCACCCCCTCCTCCTCGGTTAATATTTATCCAAAGGATAAAATTTTTTCCCTATAAACTACTATCCGCTACATTGCCCAACTTTCACTTAGATCGGATAACTTTGATTTTTAGAGTGGGCACAATTCAAAACTTACACATAAAACTTCTCATTATGATGAGAATGTAAAAATGTTAACTATATGTTCACCGGGGACGTTTACCTTGTTTGAAAACGTCCCAGGTCTGGTCTATTTATTTTTGCATGGCTAATTAATCCAAATACTTTTTTGTTCATTGAATTCGGTTCTGTATGGGTATTGTCAAAATCTGGGATTTTTAGTGTTATTATTCACAATTTATTTCAATTTTTTTATAAATTATTTAGCCATTTTTAAATTTTTAAACTTTTCAAATTAATTAATTGAAGAAATTATTTGTATCGTGAATAAAGTAAGCAAAAATAGATTTGTTGTGTAAATATTTATTATTTTGTTCTGGTTTTGAGCAATAACTTGTAAATAACGTATCATGATACCGGATGCATGACTTAGCCGATTTACAGGTTGAAAATATTTTTCACTTATTGTCTGAATGAAGTTAAAAGTAGGTCCGACCACTTAGCGCCGCCACCAAGGAAAAATGAAAAATGGAATACGCCATATTTTTTTGCTTTTTTTTT
>CAKNYM010018654.1:4489-18698 GCA_932195095.1 Andricus curvator
ATAAGTACTTTTTAGGGAATAAGTACTTTTTAGGGAATAAGTACTTTCAGGTAGTAAGCAATTTTAGGTAATAAGTACTTTTTTTTTAGAGAGAGTAAGTACTTTTTTTAAGAGAATAAGTACTTTTTTAAAGAAAATAAGTACTTTTTTAACGAGAATAAGTACTCTTTTAGAGAATAAGTACTTTTTAGGGAATAAGTACTTTTTAGGGAATAAGTACTTTTTAGGGAATAAGTACTTTTTAGGGAATAAGTACTTTTTAGGGAATAAGCAATTTTTTTAGAGAGAGTAAGTACTTTTTTTTAGAGAATAAGTACTTTTTTAAAGAAAATAAGTACTTTTTTAACGAGAATAAGTACTCTTTTAGAGAATAAGTACTCTTTAGAGTATAAGTACTTTTTTAAGAGAATAAGTACTTTTTTAAGAGAATAAGTACTTTTTTAAGAGAATAAGTACTTTTTGCCAAATAAGTACTTTTTACCAAATAAGTACTTTTTATCAAATAAGTACTTTTTACCAAGCAAGTACTTTTTTTTACCAAATAAGTACTTTTTACCAAGCAAGTACTTTTTACCAAATAAGTACTTTTTGCCAAATAAGTACTTTTTGCCAAATAAGTACTTTTTGCCAAATAAGTGCTTTTTACCAAATAAGTACTTTTTACCAAATAAGTACTTTTCGGATAAGTACTTTTAGAGAATAAGTACTTTTTCGGATAAGTACTTTTAGAGAATAAGTACTTTTTCGGATAAGTACATTTATAAGAATAAGTATTTTTAGAGAATAAGTACTGTTTAGAGAATAAGTACTTTGACAAAATAAGTAATTTTTACAAAATAAGTACTTTTACAAAAATAAGTACTTTTAGTAAATAAATACTTGGTTGAAAAGTACTTTTTTGGCAAACGTGCTTTTGGGAGAAAAGTACTTTTGGGAGAAAAGTACCTTTTGAGGAATAGGTACTTTTAGAGGGTGCGCGCTTTATAGGGAATAAGTACTTTTTAGAGAATGAGTACTTTCGAGAAAATACTTTTAGGGAATGAGTACTTTTGGGGGATAAGTACTTTTGGGAAATAAGGGTTTTTTTTGGATAAAAGTACTTTTTTGGGGAACGTACTTTTGGGAGAAAAGTACTTTTTGGGAATGAGTACTTTTAGAGATTCCGTGCTTTATAGGGAATAAGTACTTTCCAGCAAATAAGTACTTTCTAGCGAATAAATACTTTCTAGTGAATTATTACTTTTTTTAGGAATAAGTACTTTCTAGAGAATATGTACTTTTTAGAGAATAAGTAATTTGAGGGATTGAGTGCTTTCTAATAAATAAGTACTTTCGGATAAAAGGTACTTTCTGGCGAAAAAGTACTTTTTGACACAGTTCGGTATTATATAGTATTCTGCAATATACAACAGTACTTCTGTACTATTACAGTATTCTGCAATATACAGTATTCCTGTAAGATACGCGGTATTTCCGCATAATAAATTATTTTAGTATTGTACCACAATAATTTTCTATCTGATACAGTATTTCTATTGTATACTTCCTACACTAAAAATAGTTTAAAATGCTGTATAATAATTTACATTTTCTCCAATACGTCTCACATTAAAACACATTAAATTACCAATTGAAATACTAAAATGGAAAACTAAATATGTAACTGACAAATTGATATTCAATCGAGCAAGCGAGAACTCGAAATAGCTGTAAATTTAATTATCTTAAGTGCCTTTTAAAGAAAAAAAGGTGCCTCATTGTGATAAAATTAGTCAACAATTACCGAGAGATATAGATAACTTTTTTTTAACTTTTATGATTTCCGTAATGAAACGACTCACATAAAAAAAAGTAGTAGCACTTTTGATGCACAGACGAGGCCATGTGGTATTTTTTTCAAGTCTCTTAACTTGTCTTAAAAATTCCAAGCTCACTTTCTTGCAGTGATGAAACTCATCACATAAATATCACAGTATCTTGGAGGATTATATCTTCCTAATCACCTCTGAGTTAGTTACGACCTTACGTCAAAAGGAAAATAAGCTACCTAACAAAAATTTTGTTTAACTACCCAAAAACCCTAGGGTTTTTGGTTTTAAAAATCCTCCCTGCAGTATATAATGCAACCGACAGTGGATAATCATTAATTAAAAATAATAATAATGTGAAACAATTAATTAAATTAATAGTTAAGACACTATACGTGTTCATAAATTAAAATTAATTTAGCTTTTTTAGTTGAAAATTCAACTATTTGGTTGAAAGTTCGTATTTTTCGGTAGAAAATTAATCTTCTTTGTTAAAAATTCATGTTTTTTGTTGAAAATTCCACTATTTGGTTAAAAATTAATCTGTTTTGTTGAAAATTAAATAATTTTTTAAAAAGTATCCTTTTTTATGCGGATTCAATTATCTTGTTGAAAAATTATTGTTTTTTGGTTAAAAATGTATGTTTTAACTGAAAATTTAACTATTCCAGTTGAAGATTCATCGTTTTAGTTAAAACTT
The DNA here is from genome assembly GCA_932195095.1 of Andricus curvator. Lineage (NCBI taxonomy): Eukaryota > Metazoa > Arthropoda > Insecta > Hymenoptera > Cynipidae > Andricus > Andricus curvator. The sequence continues at coordinate 6,998 of CAKNYM010018654.1, forward strand.
CATATCTATTTGTGATTCGAGTCAGTTTAAAAGATAGTTAAGACTAGAGTTAGGATTTTTTTTACATTTTTAGAAATCTTTTAATATCTGTTTACATTTTCTTTAAAAATAATTTTTTTTTAAATGAAATGTCATCAAAAAATTGCTCATGAATCTAAAGGAAAGTTTTTTATTTCTGTGAAACCTTTCAAACTTTTTAAAATGCTTTGAATTTTTTTTTGGATATCTTAAAAAATTTCGAAGTGTCTCGTCCTCCCGAAATTCCGGATGACTAGTCCAATATTTTTCATAAGCTTGGGCTTATGGCTGTTTATTATATTCATGGACAAATGTCAAAGGATGGCCCTCTTAGACGCATAACGTTTGGATCTCGGGACAGAGAAGGTGCGTGGGTTAGCGTACTTCGCAGCGGTTTTCGGCTGGAGATGCATCATTTTCTTTGCATAAAAATTGTGAAAAATTATTGAAAAAAAAATTCTTCACATTAAAAGAATAGAAATATGCTGTTGTACTTAAAAATAATTATTCAGCGGAGTGATTTGAGTGTTAGAAACGGGAAGTGAGACATAAAATGGACTGTCGAAAGTCTAAGTACACTTTGTAAGTGGCATGAGCCTTGAAAGTAACCACCTGTAAGCCAGGACTGCTAGATATACACGAGAAATGTACGCAATCGTAAATCGTCGGTCCTATTATCTCAATCGATACGAAATCGACTGGCAGTCGAGCGTGAGTCAATTAACCAGTTCTCCGCGGCACGCCGACGGTTCTCATTTCCTCAAACAGGAGATACAATGTGTGTATAAAATTACAAATCCAATTCGAGGGGGAAGGGAATCGGACAATCTATCTCTAACCTTATATCATATTTCCGATAGAGAATCGTGTAATTTAAGTGGTCGTAAGAGTCAAAATCATTCACGGTTCACAACTTGTATCTCTAGTCTCTTACACACATGTACTTTGTATATACAATATACATATACATACACACCAATTTATAATATATGGGGATAAGAATTCTCATGATTGATCACTCGAGAATTGATTTTCTGATCGGTTCACCACAAAGAGGGAGGAAATGAGCAAATAAGAAACATGCTAAGAATTTTTCAAGGAATCTCTATTATCATCCGAGAATAACAGAAATTTTTAACGTCTTTTCAGACTAGATGAAGATATGAATTAAAAATTATTTTAATTAATTTTTTTCTGAAAAAAGATTTTCTCCTTTTGCTCCGCTGGGAATCGAACCACAGAACTTCCGATTGCCGGTCGGGTGTTTTCCCATTAAGCTACTAGAGAGATACAGAGCAGAAAATTTTTTTTCAGAAAATACACGCATTATTTTGCAAGGTGGTACATGTCAAATTTTTCAAGGAATCTCTATTATCATAAGATAATAACATAAATTTTTAACGAAAAAAGTTTCTTCTCTCTATCTCTCTAGTAGCTTAATGGGAAAGCACCCGACCGGCAATCGCAAGTTTTGTGGTTCGATTCCCAGCGGAGCGAAAGGGGAAGATCTTTTTTCAGAAAAAAATTAATTAACATGCTAAGAATGTTACAAAATTAAAAAATGAATACCAATATTAGATTTCACACAAGTACTTCTGTGATACAAAGTATTCCTGTATTATACAGTACTTCTTTATTACCTAAAGTATCCCTGTATTATACAGTACTTCCCGAGGTACTTTATTATTACTAAAAGTATTAATTATTATACAGTACTTATTTATTACCAAAAGTATTCCTTATTATACTTCTTTAGTAAAAGTATTCCTGTAATACACATCACTTCCTTATAACTAAAAGTATTCCTGTATTATACAGTAATTATTAACTTAAATTATTCCTTATTATACAGTACTTCTATACTTAAAGTATTCCTTATTATACAGTACTTGTTTACTGAAATTATTCGTTTATTGTACAATACTTTTTTACTAAAGTACTATATAGTGCAGAATATTGTATAATACAGAAGTATCAAGTAGTTTGTAGTGCAGAATACTGTATAATACAGAAGTACTGTATAATACTGAAATACTGTATGATACATATGTATTGTATAATACCGAAGTACTGTATATTACAAAAGTACTGTATAACACAAAAGGACTGTATAATACAAAAATACTGCATAGTGCATAATACTGTGTCATACAGAAGTACTGTATAATACAGAAGTATTATATAATACAGAAGTACTGTATATTATAAAAGTACTGTATAATACAAAAGTACTGTATAGTACTAAAGTAATGTATAATACAAAAGTACTGTATAACACAAAAGGACTGTATAATACAAAAATACTGCATAGTGCATAATACTGTGTCATACAGAAGTACTGTATAATACAGAAGTACTGTATATTATAAAAGTACTGTATAATACAAAAGTACTGTATAGTGCAAAAGTACTGTAAAGTACAAAAGTACGGTATAATACAAAAATCTGCATAGTGCATAATACTGTGCCATACAGAAGTACTGTATAATACAGAAGTATTGTATAATACAGAAGTATTGTATAATACAGGAATATTGTATAATACAGAAGTACTGCATATTACAAAAGTACTGTATAATACAAAAGTACTGTATAATACAAAAATACTGCATAACACAGAAGTAATTCATAATGTAAAATACTGTATATTGCAGAAGTACTTTATAGTACAGAATACTGTATAATACAGAAGTAATGCATAATACGGAAGTATTATATATTATAGAAGTACTTTATAGTTCAGAGCACTGTATAATATAGATATAGAAGAACTGCAGAATACTGAAGTACTGTATATTAAAGAAACACTTTATAGTACATAATACTGTATAATACAGAAGTATTCATAGTGCGGAATACTGTATAATACAGAAGTATTCATAGTGCAGAATACTTTATAATACACAAGTACTGTATATTACAGAAGTACTTTATAATACACAAGTACTGTATATTACAGAAGTACTTTATAATACAGAAGTACTTTATAATACAGAATACTTTATAATACAGAATACTTTATAATACAGAACTACACTGAATGTTGCAGAATACTATACAACACAATATAACGTAGATTTTGGAATTACTGTTCTAATCTAAGAAAAACTACTGTATATTAAAGACCATCCTATAAGGTACTAATATAAATAAACCGAATAACAAAAGGATATTTAATATTTATAACACATCAAATCTTAAATTTGAAAGAGGAGACAAGAAATTGACAGCAACTCATTAAGAATAAGTGAATGCTGCAGAAGTGCTTGTCTATTTTACTGCTTAAGCCTCGTTCATACAAATCTAGTAGTCAGTCATTCGCGACGACCCACGCACTCTTACGCAGTTCCCAACACGCAAACTCGTCGCAATTTACAGGTGTGAGATTCATTTACTCCTCTGTATGCATAATGCACATATATGTGTGTGTGTAATGTATATGTACATGCATATGAAATGGAGGTATAGAGTCCTCGCTGACACGTCGACCGATATAGAGAACGTGGCTAATGACGGCCACTCGTAACGCAGGATCAAGCGTCCTTGCAAATTGCAGGATCCTTGCCCCTTGTACAGCACGTTGCGTCAGTGGTTGGTTTCACCTATCGCCCCTCTTTTCCTTCTCTCAGACGACAAACACATGCACTTTATCTCGCATTTGCATTCCTTTTTTTCAGTCCATTGAAACCTAAGATTTTTTCACAATTTCCCTACTGACATTCATTTTTATTGCTCCAGCAATTATTGTTATACTCTACGTTTTAATAGTATTGTTTCTTTTTAGAGAGACATTGTTCCTTATTGCTGTGTTTCAATTACATTATAGTTGTTTTTTAGGTCAAAAGAACGTTTTTTATCGTTTCTATGGAAATACACTCTCAAATTAAGTATATACTATACTATATAATATCGTACAATATTGTATGGCAAGTAATACTGTATAATAATATACAGTGAAGTATACTGTATAATACTGTACATTAAGTTGTACTGCATAATACTCTTCACTGTACAATAATTTATACTGTATAATACTGTACAGTAAGTTATATTATATAATATTGTACATTAAGTTGTACTGTATAGTACTGTACATTGAATTATTCGGTATGCCGCTGTAAAGTAAGCTATACTGAATAATACTGTACAGTAATTTATACTGTATGATACTGTACAGTAAGTTATACTGTATGGTACTGGACAGCAAGTTATACTGTATGATACTGGGCAGTAAGTTATACTGTAAAACACGTATAATGTCGTATAATACTTACAATACCGTAAACTGTATTTGACTCTATAATGAAGAAATACTGTATAAATCACTAAACTGTACCGTAAAAAATACAGTAAAATTATCCAATTACTCTGAACATGCGTGAATTTTGTATGCAGATACTGAATGTAAATATAGCGGTAATAATAAGTACCACGCGTACTGCATGCGCACGAATAACGTAACGTTATCTCCTTCTCTCTCTCTACACGCGGCGCAAGCTAATTGATCTTTCCAGCGCGCTTGAACCCGATAATTATCATTTACATATTATATGCGATCGTGTATTACCGGGAGCCAGCAGCCCAGCAGCGCAGCGCCAGAAACGGCTTTAGTGCTCTTCTCCACAAGGCCCTCTTGCACGCTCGTTAGTGCTCTTAACCCCTTAATCAGCGAGCACTGTAACGATGGAAGAATGCACCACCTGTAAGCGAAAAAGAAGATCTCAACTTTACTCCTGATCAAATCTCTCTTCATTTTTTTTCTCTTCAAAATCAGAGCTGAGTTCAACATTTGCAGTATATTCTGTATAAAACAGCATTCTGTTTTCTGTATAAAGAGGTGTGCTGTATAAACCAGTATTCTGTATAAAACAATATTTTGTATAAAACAGTATTCTGTATAAAACAGTATTTTGTATGAAACAGTATTCTGTATAGAACAGTATTTTGTATAAAACAGTATTCTGTATAAAACAGTATTCTGTATAAAACAGTATTCTGTATAAAAGAGTATTCCGTATAAAAGAGTATTTTTTATGAAGCAGTATTCCGTATAAAACAGTATTTGGTATAAAACAGTATTTTGTATAAACCAGTATTCTGTATAAAAGAGTATTCTGTATAAAACAGTATTTTGTACAAAACAGTATTTTGTATAAAACAGTATTCTATATAAAACAGTATTCTGTATAAAACCGTATTCTGTATAAAACGGTATTCTGTATAAAACAGTATTTTGTATAAAACAGTATTTTGTATAAACCAGTATTCTGTATAAAACAGTATTCTGTATAAAAGAGTATATTCTGTATAAAACAGTATTTTGTCTAAATTGAATATTATTCTGTATAAACAGCATTCTGCGTATAAAAACGTATTCTTCTTCATAAGACAGTATTTTGTAACAGACTGTTTTCTATTTTATTAAACAGTAAACGGCATTATGCGTGAAATATTATTTTACTTACAAGTACAAGATTCTGTACAAAATGTATTCTGTTCTGAACAGAATAGAGATAAATCAATTGTTTTGAATTCTCAAATCAGTAACTTCCACTGACCGAATCACCAATTTTTAACGATTTAAACTTTATATTTCATAGATTAAATTAGTTTTTTTTAATAATCTAACCCAGAAATTCCACTAATTGAATCAGTCATTTATAAATTTTAATCAATAAATTTGGATCAATTAAAAATATCTAATTCACAGTCAATTTTGACTGATTCATATAATGCTGATTTGAGACTGACAAATCAATCGAATGTAAGTTTTGAAATCAGTCGTTTTGAATTATCTAACCTGTAATTTTCACTGATAAATAAGTTATTTTTAATTCTGAAATCAGTAACTTCCACTGACCGAATCAGCAATTTTTAACGTTCTAAGCCTAATATTTCATTGATTAAATTAGTCATTTTGAATAATATAACCGGGAAATTCCACTAATTGAATCAGTCATTTATAAATTTTAATCAATAAATTTGGATCAGTTAAAAGTAGCTAATTCACAGTCAATTTTCACTGATTCAAATAATGAGGATTTCACGACTGACAAATCAATCGAAAGTAAGTTTTGAAATTAGTCATTTTGAATGATCTAACCTGAATTTTCACTGATAAATCAGTTATTTTGAATTCTGAAATCAGTAACTTCCACTGACCGAATCAACAATTTTTAACGATCTAAACTTAATATTTCATTGATTAAATTAGTTATTTCGAATAAACTAACCAGAAAATTCTGCTAATTGAATCAGTCATTTATAAATTTCAATAAATAAATTTGGATGAATTAAAAGTAGTTAATTCACAGTCAATTTTGACTGATTCAAATAATGCGGATTTGACGACTGACAAATCAATCGAAAGTAAGTTTTGAAATTAGTCATTCTAAATGATCTAACATATAATTTTCACTGATAAATCAGTTATTTTGAATTCTGAAATCAGTAACTTCCACTGACCGAAAAATAATTTTTAATTATCTTAACTTTATCTTTCATTGATTAAATTAGTCATTTTGAATAATGCAACCAGGAAATTCCACTAATCAGTCATTTATAAATTTTAATCAATAAATTTGGATCAGTTGAAAGTAGCTACTTTTCAGTAAATTTTGACTGATTCCAATAATGCGAATTCGACGAATGATAAACCAGTCAAAAGCAAGTTTTGAAATCAGTCATTCTAAATGATCTAACCTCTAATTTTCACTGATAAATCAGTTATTTTTAATTCTGAAATCAGTATCTTCCTCTGACCGAATCATCAATTTTTAATGATCTAAACTTTATGTTTCATTGATTAAATGAGTCATTTTTAATAATATAACCGGGAAACTCCACTAATTGAATCAGTCATTTATAAGTTTAAATCAATAAATTTGGATCAGTTAAAAGTAGCTACTTCGCATTAAATTTTGACTGATTTCAATAATGCGAATTCGAAGAATGGCGAACCATTCAAAAGTAAGTTTTGAAATCAGTCATTCTAAATGATCTAACATATTTTCACAGATAAATCAGTTCTTTTGAACTCTGAAATCAGTAACTTCCACTGACCGAATCTACAATTTGTAATGATCTAAACTTTAACTTTTATTGATCAAATTATTTATTTTGAATAACCTTGCCAGGAAATTCCACTGATCAAGTCAGTCATTTATAAATTTTAATCAATAAATTTGGATCAATTGAAAGTAGCTAATTCACAGTAAATTTTGACTGATTCAAATAATGCGGATTCGACGACCGAAAAATCAATCGAAAGTAAGTTTTGACATCAATCATTTTGAATGATCTGACCTGTAATTTTCACTGATAAATCAGTTATTTTGAATTCTGAAATAAGTAACTTCCACTGACCGAATCAACCACTTTTAATGATCTAAACTTTAACTTTCATTGATTGAATTATTTATTTTGAATAACCTGACCAGGAAATTCTACTAATTGAATCAGTAATTTAAACATCATTCGGTATGAAATAGTACTTTGCATATTTTACTGTGTGCAGAATAATTAATAATAAATATTAGAGGCAAAAAATGTTAAAAATAAAAAATGGTGATATATTTGAATTAGGATTATTAATTATTTATTTATTTATAATTTTTAGGAGAGGATCAATATCGAGGTGCAGGCGGAAGCAGTAGCGGAAGTCCTCCTGCGAGTCTTCTCGTCGTTCCTCAGCCTTTGACTGTGAAACCCTCTCACCCCTCTCACCTGAATCCCCACCTTGGCGGACCCCATAATCACCCTCCGAGAAAGTACCAGTGCAAAATGTGCCCTCAGGTGAGTCCATATTCTATAGTCTCTAAAAAACTCTAAAAGTCTTTCATTAAAATTATAAGAAGCGACCCAAGTGGCGAGACAATTCCCGCTGACTCCGAAAACCTGCGGGACATTTACGCAGCTCCCTGAATTCTCAAGTACTTTTTTCCTCTCCGGTTGTGTCTTTCAAAAAACGAAAAGAGGAGAGGAAAAGGAGAGGAAAAGGAGAAATTTACGTCTCGAGCTGAAAATCACAACTTTTGTCACTTTCTTCAATCAGAATTCCAATTTAATGGGTAATTTTAAGAAACATATTTTTGGCCAGATGGCATGGAAAAAAATGTCTCAAAAAAGTGAAAAATTCATGTGATTTTGATGGATTTTCATAAATAATCTGCGAACTTTGAAAAACAATAAATTTCTTTTGTCAATAATTACAAAAATGTCAAAAATATAGCGAATGATTGGGAAAACATTCTCAGAGAACTCACAAGCAGGCCGTACAAATCTAGGAACTGGGAACTAGGATCGCCTGCAGCCTTTCAGGGTTCGAATCCTCCGAGTTGGGAATTCATAAATTATGTAACCTAAATCGCTCAAATGAAATTTTTCTTTTTATATTTAAGTCTGAAATTTTTAGGAACTGTTCGTAAAGAAGTTCGGACAGATTGTTTCCGTATATACAGTATTATGCAATTCAAAAAATAATTCTTTCATCCAAAGAAAATTTTTTGAATAAAAAAAAATTGATTAACTCTCAGTGAAAAAAATGTCTTTGCAAAGAAATGATTTCTTTAATTGAAAATGAATTTTTTCGTTTTGAAGATATTTTTGGAAATGAAAAAAATTAAGTTAAAGAAACTGTTTCCTTAATTCAACACAAATATTTTTCCGTTGGTTTTTATATACTAATATTAAAAACATAAAAAATTTAAAAAGTCCCTTATAACAAATTTTTTAATATACACTTTTTAAAACGTTTTAAACTGATTTTTTAAAATAAGATATGATAGACTATCGATTTTTTTATATATTCTCGGAAAGAGGACAAAAGCTTTCTTTGTGTGCGCGCTATTTTATTTTATTTTTAGTTAACCTCATTAAAATAAAAAAATTGAAACTATCAAACCATTAAAACTATCACCCATTTAATTCACATAAAATTATTAAATTTTTTATCAGTTTGATTTAAATTCTTTCGAGTTTGAAAAGTTAAATTTTTTATTTTCACTCTTCTTCTGACTCGGAAGAGGGCAATTTTTTATTTTTAATCTATTTATTCAATTGCAAGCTAGGAAATTTTGGTACTTAATTTGTTTCTGAATTGGAAGAAAATCAGATTCTTCATCTTAGACATTTTTCTACAGATGAAAAGGAGGAATTTTTTATTTTTTACATTTTTATTACGTTGGAAGAGAGGAAATTTTGTTATTTAATTTTTTTTCTGAATTGGAATTGGAAGTTTCATTTATAATTTATTTTCAAGATGTATATTTTCAAGGTATGTAATTTCTAACGCTTTTTTTTTTAATTCAAATATGAAGATTTGCATAATTTAAACTTCTTCAATTTTAAAGATTTACAATTTAAAATTCTTCAATTTTGAAGATTTACAATTGAAAACTCTTCAATATTAAAGATGTGTAAATAAAAATTCTTCGATTTTGATGATTTTGTAAATCAAAAGTCAAATTTCCAAATCTAATTCTGTCAAATTAAAAAAATTTCAATTTTTATCCAAAGAGATGAATTTTCTACTAAAATTATAAATCTTGAACCAAAAAATGAATTTTTAGGAACGTAGTTAAACTTTCAACCAAGGCGTAAAATTTTCAACCTGAAATGATGAATTTTCAATCAAAAATATAATAGTTCATTTTTCAGCCAAAAAGATTTAAATTTTAAATAAAACATAATTCAATTTCCCCAAAAAAGACGAAGTTTCATCAAAATAGTTGAATAATTAACAAATCCAGATTAATTTTTAACCAAATAGTTGCATTTTTAACCAAAAAAATTAATTCGCTACCTCAAAGACGAATTTTTATAAAAATGCATAAATTGTTAACCAAATAGTTGAATTTCTACCAAGAAGATTCATTTTCTACCAAAAAAAAAACAAATTTTCAACAAAAAAGTTAATTTGCAATCATATGGTTACATTTTTTGTGAAATAAATTAGTTTCCAACCCAAAAAAAGGATTTTTTTCAAAATATATATATTTTTCACCCAATACGTAGTTGAATTTTCAACCTGAAATGATGATTTTTCAATCAAAAATGTAATACTTAATTTTTCAGCAAAAAAGATTTTAATTTAAAAAAAAAACCCCCAATTTAATTTAACCAAAAAGGACGAATTTTCATCAAAATTCATCAACAAATACAGATTGATTTTTAACCAAATAGTCTAATTTTTAGTCAAAAAAATTAATTCGCTACCAAAAAGACGAATTTTTATAAAAATGCATACATTTTTAACCAAATAGTTTTTTTTCTACCAAAAAAGACGAATTTTTAACAAAAAAGTTAATTTGCAATCATATAGTTACATTTTTTGTAAAAGAAATTAGTTTCTAACCCAAAAAAAATTTTTTTTTATTAAACTACATATATTTTTATATGTAGTTGAATTTTCAACCAAGAAGATCAATTTTCTACAGAAAAAGATAAATTTGCAAAAAATTACATGAGTTTTCAACAAAAAAAAAAGTTAATTTTTAATCAAATAGATCAATTTTACGTAAAGGAAATTAGTTTTCAATCCAAAAAAGAAACTTTCAACAAACTAAATACATTTCCAACCAAATAGTTGAATTTCCAAACTAGAAAAAATCAATTTTAGAAGAAATTAATTTTTCAATATAAAAAAAAAATCTTGAACAAAACAGTGTAATTTTCCATCACACAGTTGAATTTTCTACCAAATTGTTATTGCCAAGGCAAAAAGACGACTTCTCTATACAAAGAAATTGAATTTTCAACACGAAAATATGAAACTTCAACAAAAAAGTTCATTTTCAAACAAATAGTTAAATTATCAGTTAAAAAAATTAATTTTCGTCCCAAAAAAAAGGAAGTTTCAACCAAGTAGTTCAATTTTCAACCAAAGAGATGAATTTTCTAATAAAAGTATGAATCTTCAATAAAAAAATTATTTTCAAAAAAAAGATTTCAATTTTGAATAAAAAACATTTCAATAAATTAAAAAAAAAATGCATACATTTTTAACCCAAGAGGTTGAATTTTCAACGTATGAATTGAATTTTCAACCAAAACAGATGAATTTTCAATAAAACATATAACAGTTGGTTATTCCACAAAAATATATTTTAATTTTGAATAAAATAGAATTCAATTTAACCAAAAATGTCGAATTTTCATCACAATAGTTGAGTTATCAACCCAAAAAGAGATTAATTTTTAACCAAACAGTTGCATTTTTAACAAACAAAAATTTTTTTTTTAAAAAGACGAGTTTTCAACCAAATAAATACATTTTGAAGCAAATAGTTGAATTTTCTATTTAAAAAAGTCGAATTCTCAAGTAAATAGAATAGGGGAAACCTATAGTATAGTGGATAATGCAACCTTCAGTGGATAATCTTTATTTAAGAGCACACATAAAAAAAAATTAATTATTTTTTATTTTCATTTATTAATACGTATAGTCAGGTTTTGACTATTAATTAAATTAATAAATTATTTGATATGCATTAGTATTTTTAATTAATGATTATCCACTGTCAGTTGCATTATCCACTGTACGAAGGTTTCCCCTGTAGAAAGGTTTTTAGTTGAATTTTTATTCTAAAAAGGATTACTTTTTAAGCAAAAGTGTAATAGTTAAATTTGTATTGAAAAACAATCATTTTAAATTTAGAAAAGCGAATTTTCACCCCCCCCCCCC
>CAKNYM010018660.1:345-16671 GCA_932195095.1 Andricus curvator
TGTAAAAGTGGCTCAGAAACGGTGGCTTAGAACCCGTCTTGTAAAAGCGGGCCAGAAACCCCCTTACTTATCTACTCGCCCTTATCTCTGTGATTGCAATCCCGAAACTCGTGATTCCTGCCTCCGCAGTTATAACATCGTTTCTTCGGTAAATATTTTCGTCCTTCTTTATTATCGCCTTGAAGTTGATCATGTTTCGTCGTTACTGCGTCTTTCGTCGAGGACCGCTTGTCAAATCTTGTCGACTTTTCCTTCATATAGCTGTAATCATCGAGTTTCCTTTTGAATTCCTGGATATTCGACGTTCCATACAGTACTTGCTTATTAGTTTCCGAGTCGCTGATGCCATCAATTATGTATCTTATGATGGAACGATCGGATAAGTTATCTCGGCTGCCTAACTTTCTCATGTGCAGGAGGTACTCTTCGTACGACTCATTAGGTTGCTTTCTTCGCTTCGACATTAGCAAGTGCAAATCACGTACATTGACATCTTTGCTAGACTCTTCTGTGAGGCCCGTCTTTAAGGCATCCCACGTTGTAACTTTTCTCTGGGTTTCGAGCCACATTTTAGCAAGACCGTCCAGCGCCTTCTTTGCACATACTAGTTGTTGCAAATCTGCCCAGCCATAGATCATACGGCTCTCCTCGATGTGGATAATCCAATCTTCGACAAGATAAAGTGGATCGTTTCCTCTGAATTTGGTTAATGTGCCTTCCATATCTCTAAAATTTATACCCGATATGTTCACCTTGTTGATTCCGTACTGGCCCTGTCGCATCTCGTCTATCATTCTCTGAAACGGTTTGCTGCTGGTTGAGTCTTTGTGTCAATTCAGCAATCATTCTCTCCAAGTCGGCTATTCTCTGTGTATCAGCCATTTCGGGCTCGGATGGAATCACGGTATCGTCTAAGGTTGTTTCTCCTTCGTTGACGTCTTCTTCGTCACCAATCGACTGGTCCTGAGTGGAAGGGGACAGTACAGTGCAACTCCCCCACTATCGTTGTCTTCGCTCGTCGCTGTCACTTTTCCGCTGTCCGTATCCCCTCTACTTGCGTCGTGTCCCAGGGAGGAAAGCTGGGCCTCTGCGGGGTCCAACTCGCTTAGGGCGGGGGGTGGACTCTTCGTCCTTCTCTCGTATCCTCTTCTCTTCTAGCTTTGTGTATCTCGGTTCAAGGGCTTTGGTGAAATTTTCCGTCAAGTTCTTACTTTTCGTTTGTGAACGCGTTCCAAACACGCCACGTCATCAGCGTCGTTTCCGCCACCATAGCTTTTCTCAGCGTCTTTGTTCCTGACTCCGTTTTGCAAATCTGTCGCCTAAAACAGCTTAACTCGTCTTCCACATTCGTCTTAGCTTTCGTCTTAGCTATGGTCTTTGCTATTGTCTTAGCTTACGTCTTCACTTCGTTGCGTTGCGTCGTTGGACTCTCTCAGCAGCTTTGCATTTCACATTTTCCTTCACAAACACCGTCACTCTTCATCACAAATATCGTTGTTTTATTCATGAATATCGTCGTTTTTCACAAATATCGTCACTTATCATCACAATCATCGTCACTTTTCACAAATATCGTCACTTTATCCTCACTGTAATCCAAAATAAAAGTTAGCGTCACTTCGCGTCATCGCGCGCGTCACTTTCTTAGCGCCTTTTCATCTACTATCCGCTTATCTCGTGTCTAATCGCGTTATCACTTGCCCGTTTTCGGGAACCCTCGTCCCGGACGAGCCCCCAAATTTGTGGGTGTGAGGGTGGAAAACAAAGCAATTGATATTTAAGACGTATATTTTACGAACAAAACGATACATTAATATTACATTGACAGGTCGTGCTTCGTCAAGCGCCGTGATCGGACTGTCGTCCTCGGGCCCCGCTAGGCCGCTCGGGGTCGCATCCCCTGAACTCCTACGCTAACCTCTAAAGATATGCAACCTACACGGAGAAAAAAATATGCCTATAATAGTAAGAACACTAGTCATGCTTTTGTCGGAGGTTTCATTCTTGCTATCCTGGTACAAAATTCATTCATTTTAAGCAAGAATCCCTTTATCCTAAAAAAGTACAAAGCTTCATGCTTTTAAAGCCGTTATCCCTTGCGAAAATAGCTCGAACTTCGCCTTACAATTGTAGCAAGGCAAAGTTGGAGCTATTTTCGCAAGGCACAACTGCTCTAAGGGCATGTGACTCTAGCAATAACGGCATGCGCTTGATTCTTTTATAGTATACATACATACATTGATTAGCAGTTCGAACTCGAAAGTTCATTGCCTCACTACCCGATTCGGGTAGTGTTTCTAGGTGGATATTTACTACCAATGTGGGCCCACCACACCCACGACGGGCCAACAGCACGCAGGTATTCCTGAACGGTTACCCATCCAAGTACTAACCGCGCCCAACAATGCTTAACTTCAGTGATCTTACGAGAACTGGTGTTTCCAGCGTGGTATCGCCGTTGGCGATAGATCTTTTATAGTATAGGACATTTAATGCTAAAAATGTCTAACCTGATGCCAATATTGGTAGAAATTCATACCAATTTCGCACATGAAGTTCCGTGCTGTAATATTAAGAGCTCAGCCTACTATAACAGTGCGATTTTTTTCTCCGTGTAGCTTACGTTCTAGTCTATTGTCGCTAATCGGTATCTGATACCTATCCTACAATAATTTACAGTTAAAAATTCAACTATTTTATAGAAAATTTATCTTTTTAGTTGATAAAACTGTTATTTATTTAAAAAAAAAAAACTTTTTTGGTTGAAATCTGTAATAGTTAAATTTTCTGTTTAAACATAAAATTTCAACTGAAAATAAACCAGGTTTTAACTAAATTGTCAACTTTATTAAGAAATGGTTGAATTTCCAATAAAAAAGAATTTTGAACAAATTATTTGAATTTTCAGCGAATTCGTTCAATTTTTAACAAAATATATATTATAGGAACTTTTCAAATTTTATTTTTATTTCAATTTTGTTGATATACATACAGTTTGCAATGTTCCAAATAAAAATATGATAGATAAACTGCTTTTCTATCTAAAAAGATGAACATATTTTAATATTAAAAATCTAAGCTGATCTTGAGAATAAGAAACATATTTATTTGGAAGAAACTTCTTTATTTAGAGTGTTATACTTTTTGATACAAAGTTTCAATTAGATGTATCTCTACAAAATTTCTTTTAACTTCAAAAAGTAAAATAATAATCTCAGAAGTATTCAAAAGGAATATTTTTTCAAGAAAAATAAAAAACCTATTGATTGTTATGATTGAACAATAAGAAAATGATGGAAAATAGTATTTCATTCATATAGAAGAAAAATAGATCAAAAAAAGTTTTTAATTTTCAATAAAAAGATTGAATTCAACCAAAAAGAAAACATTTCAAGAAGATAGTTGAATCCTCGATCAAAACAGATTAATGTTCTACCTGGAAACATGTAGTTTCAACAAAATACATCAATTGTGAACCGAATAATTGAATGTTTATCAACTACAAAAGCTAAATTTACAACTAAAAAATCAAATACTTACATTTTCAGTTTAAAAATCATTTTCAGCTAAAAACCAACTTTTTGAACAGAATATTTAAATTTTCAATCAAAATAAAGAATTATTAACCAAAAATAGTGAATGATTGAAATCAGTGAACCAAAAATGAATTAGTCACTTTACATTTACATTTTCAGTTTAAAAATACTTTTCATCCTAACAATTCAATTTTCCAACAAAGAGATGAATGTTCAGCAAAAAGAATTTTTACAATTAGTTCTATTTTCAACAAAATACATCAATTTTCTGCCAAAAAGTTTAACTCTTGGCTAAAAACGATTCGTTTTTAAAAACCAACGAGAGCCTCATACGCGCGCTCCGCGCGCGACTAATTTATTTACTTCCAATTATTTTCTTTGGAAATGAAGTTCAATGAAATATCATGAAATTAATTTTTACTTCAATAATGATTTTGATTTGTACACGGCTTCGCATAGATACCCTCTCACGATGCAGAATAAATAACTGTGCAACTCTAAACATTTTAATGCAACTTTGAAAAAACCTATAAAATGTCGGCGCGTATAAATTTTCATAGAAATACACAGTAAATGATCTCGACTCGAGAAGAGTCCAGATGTCAAGGCATTTCGAGCGCGTATAGCATTCGGATGGATGACCATCTGTGACGTATACGACCGGGTTGTGTATTGGCTGCGTTTTAACTAATGTCGAGCAGGAGGTTTGACGGGAGGGTTTCTTTGACAAATTGCCAAACTCTTAATTTCCGCATGAAAATATTTTAAATAATTAATAAATCTTGGAAATTTGAAGAGCATCGAAAGAAGTGATCGGAAAGACATTCTTCGTTGCCTCCGATTTGCTGATAAAAATTGTTTAAATAATTAATAATAGATTCTTCGTAGTTGATGTTGTGATTGGCTTTAGGATCCAGAAATAAGAAATGCTTGATTTTTTACAAGTTAAACAGACGTTTCGACCCATGTGGGGGTCCTCATCAGTGCTTTATTCTAGAAAAAATGATTTTACATGGTACAATGTGAAGATTTTTTCGCAAGGTATGCTTGTAGGGGCTGCTAGAATATAATGTTTTGGTATGACGAAAATTATCATTAATAATTAAAGTAACAAAAACTTTTTTGGATTTTAACTATTATATTTTCGGCTTAGCGTATATCTCAAGTTTGCTAAGAATTTTTGATTAATTTATGTACTAATTGTTTTATGGATGAAACATTTATTTTTCCCCAATGAAGGTAACGCGACTCTCATTTCCTAGGGACTAAGCTCTTTGGTACACATATTATTCGAATCTGAGCGAAGTGACATAATTAAAATATTGTCCTACGAAGAGATGGAATATTCTTAACAAATAGTTTTAAAATCTACATTTATCAAATTTCGATTCTCATCAATATAAGCACCAGATTTTTTTGTCTAAGATGTAGGTCAACAGATAATATTATTACGAAACAACTATTATTTAAGCTTTTTCTTTTTTAAAAATAAACTCGTATGGGGGGGGGGGGTGTATTTTTTATAAAAATTATAAAATTATTCAGCGCAAACTAACCTTGTATAAAATGGCAAGTTACATTTTATTCAATTTTGTCCCTTCTTCACTGTGGCTCACAAAGTTGTTCATTTGTGGAAACTCTATTCGAGACTGAGGTTTTTTCATTTTTTTACGGTCACTAAGAGTGCGGGTGGTACATGTATTGGTGTATCATGTGTTTGTGTGTCTGACTTTTCCCTTTCATTTTCAAGGGCTTTGGAGACGTTTGAAGAAATATGAAACGCGACTGTTTTACAGTGGGGCTTCGTTATCCCGAGAAAATACTAAAAACATTTTATTGAGTATTGAAATGTTTCTGTGTACACCTAAGAGCGACCTACGATTCTGGAGATACTTTAAAAATCATATGTTCTTCTTGACACTTGGCGGCTATGAATGTATTTTTTGCTATTTTCCTACATTATTTTTTGATTTAATTCTCTTTGATGAGACTATTAAGTTTAATTGTTTTGGAGAAGTGGCAGATAGAAAACTGAAAGGTTCTGAATATCCGTCCTCATATTAACCGAATTTTTGTGGCTAGCTATGTGGGTCATTTCTAACATCATTCTTTTTTTGTAACGATTCGACTTTTCTAAGATTTTAATATTACTGAAATCAAATTTGTGGTCCTCAGTCCAAGCGTGCTTAGTCATGGCTGTCCATGAGCTGGGTTTCTTGTACACGTCATTTTTATGTTCTTTGATTCTAGTTTTTAAAGGGCGTTTTGTGGTACCAATATATGGGGAATCACAGTCGATACAGGGAATTTTATAAACTACGTCAAAGTTTTCCTCCAATGGTATCTTATCTCTTGTGGATTTAAATAATGAAGCAAGATCGTTATTATTTTTAAACGCTGGAATTATATTAAAGGGTCTGAGAATACCGGTTAACTTTTCCGAGAGGCCCTGCACATAAGGAAGGGACAAATATCTACCATGTGGTGCGGCCACTTGGTTAGTGGGCGTTGAATTATCACAACATCAACTACGAAGAATCTATTAATCTAAAGGATCAATATAACCCCCCGAATTAATTAATAATTAATAATACTTGGGAATTTAAAATGTATCACAGAAAAAAGTAATCGGAAATATATTCTTAGTTAATTCCGTAAAAAAATGTAGCCTATTGGTTGATAAATAACCAAGCTCTGAATTTGTTTATGTAAATTGTTTAAATAATTCTTTTAAATTGACAAAGCAACATAGAATAGAGTCATCAGAAAGACATTGTTAGTTGACTCCGTAAACAAATTGTGTCTATTCCTTGAAAAATACCCAAACTCTGAATATGTTTATAAAAATTGTTTAAATAAATGATAATTATTGCAAATGTGCACAGTAATGTAGGAAAGTCTTATTGGAAATATGTGCTTTCTTGCTTCCGTAAACAAATTGAGCCTATTAGTTTCAAAAAAGCTAAACTCTCAAATTGTATATAAAAATTGTTTAAATAATTAATAGTACTTGAGAATTTACGAAGTATCACAGAAAAAAGTCATCGGAAAGATATTTTTAGTTAATTCTGTAAAAAAAATGTATCCTATTCGTTGACAAATAGCTAAACTCTGAATTTCTTTATGAATATTATTTAAATAATTATTCATTATTTTATATTTGCACAGCATCGTAGAAATCTTGATGCACTAAACTAATTGATCCTAGTTGTTGCAAAATGGCCAAGTTCTTTATTTCTTTATGAACATTTTTTAAATAATTAATAATTCTTGGAAATTTGCAAAGCATCATATAAAAAAAGTCATCGGAATGATATTCTTAGTTAATTCTGTAAAAAAATGTAGCCTATTTGTTAAAACGTAGCCAAATTCTAAATTTTTAAATGAAAATGGTTTAAATCATTATTAATTCTTGCAAATTTACAAAGCAACATCGAAAAGAGTCATCAGAAAGACTTTTCGTAGCATCACAGAAAAAAGTAATGGAAAAGATATTTTTGGTTCAATGTATAAAAAAGTTTAGCCTATTCGTTGAAAATAGACAAAATACAAATTTGTGAAAAAACCTAGAAAAAGAGTCTTCGGAAAGACATACTTAGTTGACTCCATGAACAAATTGTGCCTATTCCTTGAAAAATAGCTAAGCTCTGGATATGTTGATAAACATTGTATAAATAATTAATAATTATTGTAAATTTTCAAAGCAGCATACACAGGAAAGAGTTATTTGAAAAATATTTTTTATTGATTCCGTAAAAAAATTGAGCCTTTTCGTTGAAAAATGGTCAAACTCTTAATTTTTTTATCAACATTGTTGAGATAATAATTAAATCTTTGAAATTTGCGGAGCATTATATAAAAAAAGTAATCAGAAAGATATTATTACCTAATTCTGTAAACAATTGAGCCTATTCGTTGAAAAATGGAGAAACTCTTAATTTTTTAAACAAAAATGTTTAAATAATTAATAATTCTTGTAAAGTTATAAAGCAAAATAGAAAAGAGTAATCAGAAAGATATTCTTAGGCGCCTCCGTAAACAAATTGTGCCTATTCCTTGAAAAATACCCACTCTGAATATGTTTATGAAAATTGTTCAAATAATTAATAATTATTGTAAATGTGCAAAGTATCGTAGAAAATACTTATTGGAAATAAATACTTCTTTGTTGATTCTGGAAACAAATTGGGCATATTCTTTCAGAAATAGCCAAACTCTTAATTTTGAAATGAAAATTGTTCAAATAATTAATAAATCTTGTAAATTTGCAGAACACTATAGAAAAAAGTCATCTGAAATATATTTTTATTCAATTATGTTAAAATTGAGCCTACTCCTTGAAAAATATCCAAATTCTGAATATGTTTCTAAAAAATGTTTGAATAAATAATAATTATTGTAAATTGGCAAATTACCGTAGAAAAGGGTTATTGAAAATACATTCTTGGTGATTCCGTAAACAAACTGAGCCCATTCATTGAAAAATGGCCGAACTCTTAATTTGTTGAAATAATTAATCATTATTGTCAATTTACAAACATATAAAAGAGTCATCGGAAAGATATTCTTAGTTTAATCCGTAAACAAATTGTGCCTATTCTTTGAAAAATATCCAAACTCTGAATGTTTATAAAAATTGTTGAAATAATTAATAATTATTGTATATTTGCAAAGTATCGTAGAAAATAGTTATTCGAATTACATTATTTGTTGATACCCTGAACTAATTTATCCTATTCGTTGAAAAAAGGCCAAGCTCATAATTTGTTTATGAAAATTGTTTAAATAATTCATAATTCTTTGAAATTTGCAAAGCATCATGCAAAAAACTCATCGTAATGATATTCTTACTTAATTCTGTACAAAAATGTAGCCTCTTTGTTAAAAAATAGCCAAACTCTACATTTTTTAATGAAAATTGTTTAAATTATTATTAATTCCTGTAAATTTACAAAGTAACATAGAAAAGAGTCATCAGAAAGACTTTTTATAGCATTATAGAAAAAAGTAATCGGAAATATATTCTTGGTTAATTCTATTTAAAAAACATCACGTGCGTCCTAAACTACGAATCAAGGCAGATTTACGTGTAAACATTATCGGTAAATGTTAACTGAAATTGAAATCTTACATGAAGCAAATAATAACTCACGCACATGTAGGAGTATAAAAATTTATTCTCTCTTATATGTAATGTCGTGCAAAAGTTTCTGAAAAAATCTATTTTCTAATAGGTTGAACAAGCACCCTAGTTTTAATAATAATAAACTGTAGATTTTGTCTCAATTATTGCATGAAAGGTGATAAAAGTACCCGTTTTATGGGCATAAATGAAAGCCAGTATGTGTTAATTTTATTAGAAGTTGTTTGAAAAACGTCAAATGTTAATGTTTCCGGAAAATATAAATAAATTCGGAAATAATCATTTTTTATTGTTTTTGGACTAATTTTAAAGATAATTTTCTGCAAGTTTGTTAGAATACTGTTCTATTAATTTGTTTTAATTCAGTTATGAAAACCTGACTTTATATCAATATTAATAAGTTCTTTAAATTAATCAGGGTGCTGAATGTAAACTTTAAAATTTTAATTGTTTCATTTTTTTTTTAATTTTTAATTTGTAAATGATATTTTTCAATTTAGATTTCTCAAGAAGCAACTTATAATCACTAAATTGTACTGTTTTTAAGTTAAACTTGTTTGAAAATGATATAATTTTGAACACTTGCAAATTTCTTGATTTATTGTTTAAGCTATTTTAGTTCTTAAAACGCAGTCTCTTCCAGGAGCTTTGTTTATAAAATACTGATGCGGGCCGATATGATTTCTCTGAAAGAACTCTGGAGACGCTTTGAGGTTCGCTATGTCTGTTATAATAAATTTAAAATAAGAAAGTTAAAATTAAATATTCAAAAATAAAAAAATTGAAATTGAATTATTTTTAATAAAATAAGACTCGAATCATTAAAATTTCAGAATACTGAATTTAAACTTAAAAATTTGCATTGTTTCATTTTTTTTAATTTTTAATTTATACGTGACATTTTTTAATTTTAATGTTTTAATGTAAAATCCTTTAATTGTAGTGTTTCAACCTAAAATTGTTTAAAAATGATATGATTTTGAACACGTAAAAATGTATTGATTCATTCTTCAAACTATTTTATTTCCTACAACGCATTCTCTCTTTTGCCTGCTTATTCAAGCTTTGTTTATAAAATGCCGATGCGGACCGATATGAGTTCTCTGAAAGAACACATTGTGTCGCACTTATGTTACGCATCCTCATTTAGAATTAGGCTAATTATATTTCATGAAGAAGAATATTAAAAATTGAAATTTCATTATGAAAACTTAATTTTTATGACACTTATCATTATAATTACACATCTAAGTGCTAAAAAATTAAAAGAAAAATATTGAAAATTGTTTCTTTTTTTTTTAAATTAGACACAGCATATTTTCCTCCGGTTAGAATTTAAATACTTGGCGGGAATTCTCAAAACAGAATGAAAAAGAAACCGAAAAAATGCAAAATAGCAGTTTTCTAATGAATTCATACTACAAACGGTATTTCTTGTATTTTTTCGAAATGAATTATTTTTAATCGGTAAATGACGAGTTTCCAAGTATTTTGTAAATAATTTACAATTGTTTAAACAATTATTACTCGTTTAAAAAAGATATTTTTCTCTGTAAATCGTAGAAAATTATTATTTTCGTGATATAAATTCCAGAGAATAATAACTTGTTACAATTTAAGGGAGAAAATATTGTTTAAACAAATGGAAATTGTTTAAATAATGACCATTTATGTAAAGAACAAAACATATTCTGAGAGGGGGGGGGGGAGAGACTGAGGGGCTCCTTTCGGTGGGTGAAGAGAAGCAAGCCTCCGGTCTGTGACATAAGACACCGCGCGTGTGTCAGAGGCTTGCGTTACACTTTCCAGCCATGGTTTCATTTGAATCAGGCGCGACCCCCCATATCGAGGTCTAAGATTTTTACACATCTCTGGATATGGTGAAAAACATGTTTAAATAATTAATAATTATTGTAAATTTTCAAAGTATCATGCATAGGAAAGAGTTATTTGAAAAACATTCTTTATTGATTCTGTAAGCAAACTGAGCCTACTCGTTGAAAAATGGTTAAACTCTCAATTTGGTTATCAACATTGTTTAAATAATAATGAATACTTTGAAATTTGCAGAGCATTACGGAAAAATGTCACCGGAAAGATATTCTTATCTAATTCTGTAAAAAATTGAGTCTATTCGTTGAAAAATAGCCAAACTCTAAATTTTTTAATCGAAATTATTTAAGTAATTAATAATTCTTGTAAATTTACAAAACAAAATAGAAAAGAGCATCTGAAAGACAATCTTAGTTGAATTCGTAAACAAATTGAGCCTAATCGATGAAAAACAGCCAAACTCTGAATAGGTTTATGAAAATTGTTAAAATAATTAACAATTATTGTAAATTTGCAAAGTAACATAGGAAAGACTTATTTTTAATACATTCTTTTTGGTTCGGTAAACAAATTGAGTCAATTCGTTAAAACTAATGATATTACAAATAATCATTCTTGTAAATTTACAAAGCAGCTTATAAAATAGTCATCGAAAAGACATTCCTAGTTGACTCCGTAAACAAATTCTGTCTATTACTTGAAAAATAGACAATCTCTGAATATGTTTAGGAAAATAGTTAAAATAATTAATAATTATTGTATATTTGCAAAGTATCGTAGAAAAGATTTATTGGAAATACATTCTTTCTTGATTCCCTAAATTAATTGATTCTATTCGTTGAAAAATGACCGGGCTCTTTATTTGTTTATGAAAATTGCTTAATAATTAATAATTCTTGAAAATTTGCTAAGCATCATACAAAAAAGTCATTAGAAAGATATTCTTAGCTAATTCTGTAAAAATAATTAGCATATTTGTTAAAAAATAGCCAAATACTACCTATTTGTTAAAGAATAGTCAAACTTTGAATTTCTGTACGAAAATTGTTTAAATTATTATTAATTCTTGTAAATTTACAAAGCAACATAGAAAAGAGTCATCGCAAAGATATTATCAGTTATTTTTTTTAACAAATTGAGCCTATTTGTTGAAAAATAGACAAACTATGAATTTGTTTATAAAAATTGTTTAAATAATTACTAATGCTTTCAAATTTGCTAAGTTTCATATCAAACAGTCACCGGAAAAGCATTCTTAGTTTACTCCGTTAAAAAAATTAATTGCAGATAGTTTCAGCACAGATATAAAACCTTTTTTGATAAATCTGAAAATTAAAAAAAAAATGGTACTTCTTAAAAGTTAAACAAAAATGTAAAGTTGGTTTTTAAATAAAAAATTAACAAAATTGATTATAAAAAATGCAAACACAAATTTTACGAAATGTCAAAAGCTTTAATTAAAAAATAAACGGTACTCAAAATTTGGATTAATATTCATTATTAATTATGAAAAAAAACGTCTCGAGTTCAAATAAACACAGAGCGCCCATCGTCGATGAGATCGCCTTCAGTAGAACTGGATAAAACTTAAGTAACGCTGACAGTAACGACACTAAGCAACTTTCAAAGATAGGAAACTGGAATAGTTAGTTTTTAGTTTAAAAAATTAATATAAAATTTTTGGTTTCAAAAATAAATTTTCCCACTAAAGAGTTGACCTTTCAACGAAGCAGATTAATTTTTAACTATCATGAAGAATTATTAAGCAAAAACAGAGAATGAATGAAATCAATGAATCAAAAATGAAATAGTCACCTTTCACTAACTGAATTTTGCAGGGTATCAAGAGAATGAAAAAAATTTTCTTAAGATTCATGGAAAATTTTGTAATTGATTGTTTTGCAATGAATTGTAGGAGAAAATTGAAAAAGATTACAAAACATTTTACATTATTTCTTAAAATTTTTATAAAGAGTACAAGATTTTAAAGCAAAATTTTGCAATTTTGACATATTACATAATTTTATAAGAAAAGGGGAAAGTTTAAGAGATATGTAGAGGCTTTGGAACGATTAAAAAATAATTAAAACTTGTAAGGATTTTTTAAGAATTTTGTATGGTTTCACGAAAACGAAAAAAAAAATTTGTAGGTTCCTGGGAAAAATGAAAATAATTTTCTATTGCGAAAAATTAATTGTAAGAGATTATTCTAAAATTTTGTAGAATTAAAAAATAATCATTAAAAATTTAAATAATTTTTAAAGATTGGAAGTTTGAGAAGGTCTGACAAAATTAAAAAAAGAAAATTCTTGAAAATACACAGTTTATCCCATATGCACACTACTATTCTCCAACCGAGCAAGTCACGCCTACCCCGAAAGGGAAATGGCTTAATGGTATAATAATCATTGAAAAGAAATTTTAAATTTCAAATTGTTAACCTAGCATGAAGAAATACATGAAAGTTGAAACGGTACGAACAGAAATTGTCCAATGTTTTGTACATATTTATATTTATTACTAGAATAATTAAATTTTGTTCACATGTAGAGTAAAAGTAACAATCTATTTATGATAAATTTTTTACTTCGGAATAATGGCTAATTATTTGTTGTAGCAATTTCTGCAATTAAATCATTTATTTTAAAAAATTGGATATAATTAGGTTGTTGGAAATTGATTTACAGCGATCTAAAAATAGTACAATAAGAAATACAATTTTCTCCAATAAACAATTTGTATATGTTTGAAAGCGTTCTCATAATCAAATATATTTTCTCCTTCGCGAAAAGGGGAAAATGAAATATTTACTTTGAAATGTAGAAAAGCAGAAACAATCTTTTTATGAGAAATTTTACATTTTTTAATGATAGTTCATTATTTTTCAGTTATTTCTGCCATAAAATCATTTATTTTTAAACATTGGATATACTTGAGTCATTGGAAATACATCCACAGCGATATAAAAAAGTCCGATAAAAAATAAATGTTTGAAAGAAACAATTTTTCTACGTTTAAAAAGTTCTCATAATCAAGAATATTTTCTGTGTTAAAAAATACCATAATTAATAATTGAATGTGTTTTTGAAAAATGACTTTTCTATGATTTTAATAATGAAAGTGATCACTTTTTGTATGAATATATTTTTTAAACAATTGACTATATTTCAAGGCTATTTAGTTATTTTAAAAATTGAAAATAGTACAGGTGGAGAAATGTTTTCCCCAAAAATATATGCCATGATATATTAAAATTGAACCATTTTTAAAATATTATTCAGAAATGAGAATAAGAAAATATTGAATTAAAAAAGTATTGTTAAAATAATTTTTTATTGTTAGTGTTGAACTTTTTTCATAAAAAATAGTATTTTTTTCTTTCATAAGATATGATTGATAATACCATTTTCATTCTTCAAATCATACAAAACTTTTTTCCCCAGAGACTTGATTTTTCGCACAACAGCGTAAAATTGATTGATTGATCTTACACTTAATATGAGATAACTACTGAAATGTTATACATTAAAAATCTTAAAATCTAAAAGTATTTTTGATTAAAAATTTTTCAAACTGGATACAATTCATATTTTTCTTAGGTAACAATTTTTGTAATTTCAAGAATAAAATCATAAACTCGTTGAAGATTCAGGATTCATAAATCCTGGAAGTGTTCGTCAATGCAAGGAATGATGTCTTTTCAAAAAACTGCAAAAGTGGATTTCTCTATCCAGAATAATAGACAGTGAACATCCTTAGTTCCACGCTCCTCCAATGGGACCACATTTTCTCCTAGTATGCCACCAAAAAATAAAATCTGGAAATTCTCACAGCTGGTTAGTCTTGGATTTTTTTACCATTGAAAAATGCAATAATGACAGTAAAGTGAGTATTGAAAGTTTCCTATGCCTTGATCTCTAAGGTGATGCTGCATCGAGAATGACTTGACACCAATTTTTATTGCTTTGGTTGAATTTCCAGTTCTGGTAAACAATTCTTGATCCATATTTCGTTTTGATAAGTTTTATGACAGTGAATCCATGAACTCTGTTTAATTCCAGCTCTTTTATAATTTTTTTCATTGGAGGGAACGTCTTTTGCACTGACCAAGAAAATTAAGTTTTTTTGAAATTCATTTTTTAAATATATCCAGAGTTTTCAATTTTTTTTTTTGTTAACTTGCGAAACTCACTAAAATGCTGTGTATCAATTTAAGGGTCAATATCCGACTCGAAATGCGACCACCTTCTTTCTATGCATTAACTTACTTTTATACTGATATTCTTCATTAATAATCCACAGAATCTGGATTCCAAAATAATCAGTGATTGCAGATTTTATGTTTTTTTAATGAAAATTTAGTTTTAAAGAAATGTATACATTTTTCACACAACCACGAGGATCGATGACGTTTTCCATTTTGTGAACTTACTAAACGCTGAAAATTTCGGATCCATGTAAAATAACAGATTGTGTTATCTTTCAGATATTGATTACTCTGACTACGGCTGCTCTGATTACGGCTGACAGGAATTGGCACTATTTGATCTTGTTTCTCATGTTTATGTACCTCAAACCATAAACATGAACAGACAAACCATTCATGCGTTCAAATATTGAAATATAAATAAATATAAATACTTTGGTAATTCAATAAAAGTGGACGATTCGCTAATGCCACCGTGACTTTGATTTGTCTCTTGTTTAGTTTTTCAAGGCTTTCTTCCATTAATTTCAAAAAGTTATTGCAGTCTTGAGAACTCATTGTGATTAGTATAGCTGCTCAAAAAGTTGTGTGGTAATTGACCAAATTCGTTAGAAGAAAATCAAGTACACACTATTCACTTTATCAATTTATCACTGTATTACTTGAGTTAAATTGTTTGCATGGAGGCTTATTTGTGATTGAGGAGCTCAAGAGGAACTAGCTCCTTTCATAGACGCTTACCCCCTCTAACAAATTTCTGGAGACTTTTGCGCAATTTTGCCAGATATTGCATCATATGATGCAACCAAGTTCTGGAAGATTCTACATTATAATCGACAAGTTTGAAATATAATTTTTTGCAACGCAAAATGTTATGTGTCATTAGCGTAACCTTGAACTTGTTTACGAAAAAAATTGCGCAGTATAATTTGATGACGTCATTAATAATATTCTAGAAACTTAGCACTACAGCTATAAAATATCGGTAAGGTCGGTTTTTATGGTCTCTGATAGTAATATATCTACGTTTTTGTTTCAAAGTTCTAAACGATTCAACATCATAGACAAAAAATGTTGACCGCTGAATTAAATTAGTTAGCTAGAAAGTAATAAGTCATCCTCGATCTCTATAAAACTATATTATACATTTTAATCTTTAATGTCTTTTAATATTGGAAAGTAATTAATTAATTTGGCAACGGCCATAGCACGCTGGAAACACCAGTTCCCGTTAGATCACTGAAGTCAAGCAGTGTTGGGCGCGGTTAGTACTTGGATGGGTGACCGTCTGATACTACTGCGTTGCTGTTGGCGGTCGTGGGTGTGGTGAGCCCACACTTGTAGTTATTTACTACAAGTAACTATCCACCTAGAAACACTACCCGAATCGGGTAGTGTCACGCTTACCCCTTGAGGCTCGCCGAAAGGGAAATAGCTTAATGGTATGGTATACAATACAGTAGCCTTAGTGGATGATTGAAAAATTTCCAAATATTTTATTATATTAATTTTATATATTATTTGAAATTTTTTATTTTCAATCTTTAACGTGTAATAGGCAAAACTGGCCTTTCGAAATAAGAGATGAAAAACGAGCATATATCTGT
>CAKNYM010018665.1:4452-16966 GCA_932195095.1 Andricus curvator
TATATGTATATATATATATGTATATATATATATATATATATATATATATATATATATATATATATATATGTAGTATATGTATAAGAAAACTGAGCCGATCAGCAAGAATGACACTAGGTTACCACACTGTCTCTAGACCCTCTGTATCAGCAGTGGGACTCCGATGCTGTTCCGAAGTCGGAAATCAAACGAATCTCTCTTTCTACCTCCACACGTTAGAAAAAGAGTTCTTTTCGACTTTTGAAACGTTATCGGAGTCCCACTGCAGTTTCGTGTGAGCATTGCGGTTGGTGGTCTGTCAAGTAGGGACAAATAGCTGGAAGTACCTATTCTACTGATACTGAATGAAATTCCACTGATTCAAATTAATACCTTTTCAGTCCCTTGTCTTTTGTCTACCTACTTCTATTGTTTTCTATCTATCTATTAGACTGGTCGTTTTATGGACCGAATCCATTTCAAATCAGGCAGGGTTTTACACTTGAAATCGCAGAATCTCTCGGAGAAATACGTTATTTTTTAGAAGAAAGTAGTTGATACGTATTTTTTCGATTTGCAAAAAAAAATTCTAAAAAGTAAAAAAGTTATGCGTATTTGAATTTTGTGCTTTGTTTTTCAAAAAACCCTAATTTTTTCTTTAAACCTCTATAACTTTAGACCTAATGGAGATATTTATTATTTCCTTTTTGATTCTAATAGCGTTCATCGTCTTCTATCAAAATGCGACTTTCGAAACGGTATCGGAGTCCCACTGCAGTTTCGTGTGAGCATTGAAGTTGGTGGTCTGTCAAGTAGGGACATAAGTGCCCGCGAAATTTAAACTCAAATTAAGCAAAGTAAAGTTTTTTAAAGAAGGGGATAACCTCCATCTTTCATTTTTGCGTTATCGTTACCCAATGCTTATCGCGATGTTTGGCCAATTGGCCATGCAGGCCGGTTCTATTGTGCGGCGTAATAATTATCAATTATTTAAACAATTTTCATAAGCAAATTTAGACTTCGGATATTTTTCAATAAATAGGCTCAAGTTTTTTACAGAAGCAACTAAGAATGTCTTTCTGATCCCTTACGAAACTGTACTACAGGAATGACTACAGGATAACTACAGCCGACTACTACAGGTATAATACTGGTTTACTACAGGTTTACCTGTAGTATACTACTACTATACCACTGGGTTACACTGTAGTAATTCAGTAGTCAATTCGGCACCTACTTAATAGCCGCGCCACGACCGAGTACAGTGCAGGTATAAGATTTTATTTTGTGCTGGACAGACATAACTGCGATTACGTCCAACATTCAATATATCTGCAGAACTCAAGTCAGTATTATATTATACTATATTGAGGAGTATTAGGGATGAGTATAGCGATCAGTATAAGTGGTGAGTATTGAATGAGGGTATTATAGTTGTAAGTATTAGTGATTTATGAAAAGGAAAATATATTTAGATACTCTATTAAAAATATATATTTTAATTCATGAAAAAAATGTTCTAAGTATTGTTATGCAACATCCATCAATCTAATTATTTTACTGTAAGCACAACGTGCTCTACCTCTTCAAAACTTATTGCTAATTCTTATGTATACAGTTTTCAATAACAAATAATAATATCACATCATATTTTAGAGAAAATCATTTTTGATCAAGTTAGAATTTGTTGCAATGTCAAACAAAATGGTTTTTTATGGATTTAGTTAATAGGAAACTTATTTCAATTTTTTTTGTAAATCTTTCACATATATTTTTTTGTTTACAGAAACTTCACAACTTTTAATGATGCTAAGTTCGAATTTTTTGACTATTTTGAAGCGGCTAAAGAAAAAAGCTAATAATGTTTTCACGTTTAAAAATCTAGTGCTAGTGTTCTCAATATTCACTTCTTATTATTTTTAAGTATTTGTGTATCCAGAAAAGTCTATCAGCCGAATTAATTGTTTTTTCAATTTTTCCATAAACTTTCGAAAAAAATAACACTTTTTACGCGTTTGACATTTTCTTGTACGATAAGCCATTATTTATCTACAGCCTTAAAAACAATTTATTTCTTATTCTTTTACCCCCCCCCCCCCCTAAAAGCCCTAATTTTAGAGGTATTCTCGATCATAATTGTTTTACATTAATTACCATAATTATCTTAGATAGCGCTTTCAGTCCCTGATGTTTATTGTTGATAATACTGGTTTTGAAGATAAGCCGGCGTAAGCCTGATAATATCTTCTCTTTCTCTTCTGCCATTCATATGGTGCATTTATTAACAAGTACGATTCCTAGTACTAACTGTACTATGGCTTAGTTATATCATAATACATGTCAATACTAAAGTATCGCAATGCTTGATACGACTGAGAATACATTTGTAGCTTTGAATATCCTCGCTATTAAACCATGACTAACAATAAGTAAATGACTTATATAATATAAATTCTCTGCTAATTAAAATTGCAGTTTATGAGTGATTCTTTTATACATATACAAGCATGCATAATATGAAATAAATTAAATTATTATTAATATCCAATATAGTCTAGTACAATACTACGCGTAGCCTGTTTGTGAGAGGTCAAAAAGTGGCACCTGAATACGCATAAATTAGGTTTTTTTTCGAAAACCGGAAGCGTTCTTGCTTTATGGATATGTGGTACTTACCATATGAGCTTTCTAGTAGCTCTTAAAAAGTTTTAAAAATACTAACCAGTTGTTTTCTATAATCCTTTAGGGCCGATTTCACCAACTCTGATTAAGATGTTAATCCTCGATTATTCTAATTTAATCAGTACCTTGCGTTCCACCATCTTCTAAAGTATGATTAAAGAGAGTTAATCACTGTTCAACTTAACCTCTCGATTTTGGCCGCTTAACGGAGTTAATCGGCGATTAACGCTGGTTGGCAGAACAGAACCTCAAAATTGAAATTTGTACTGAAGCATGTTCAGAGCGAATGTGGATAATTTTTATAATATCTACGGTTTTGTTTTTATCAATATGTAGATGAAAGAAACTATGAAGCCAAAATACCTTTGATGAGGCGGCCGTAAAGTGTAAATTGTGTTCCGATAACCTCACTTTTCTTACCTACAGTTCCTTTCATATCATTGGAAGAGATAATTCGTTTTGAAGAACAATGCGTATGTAAAATATATAAGTAACCGAAATAAGAATTCAGTCGCATAAATTCATTTTGCAGTGCTGAAAATAAATATTAAACCAATTTAACCTCGCAGTGCGCATCATGAAGCTTCCTTCTTGTATGTTTTTCATATATGCATCAAATATTTCTGAACGTCTTTAATTATTCACTATTAATGCCTTTCTAATTGACATTATTATTTTTTGAACTGAAATAGTGATGGAAATTTGTAACATTATTTTAATATATTTCATCCACGCAAAATTATTTCACTTCTTGACAAAAAAGACTTCTGCTGGATGTCACATGACTTGGTTAATGTCGTCAGCTTGTACCGTGCGCGCGCAAGAAACTTAAGCGTTCTTCTTGGAGCGGCCAATCAGAATCGCCGTTACAAGAGAATATCAGAGTTACCACGAAAAGGGTATATGATTAGCTAATCAGAGTTAAAATGTCCATGGTGGAACGCATTACAATTTAATCATGATTAAATCCTCGATTAAAGAATAATCATGATTAGATAATCATGTATTTAATCAGAGTTGGTGAAATCGGTGTAGGTATTTTATTTCGTTATGCAATAAAACTTTATTTAACTTGAACAGATAAGAGCAAAACCCTGATTTGTTTTTGTCGGGTTAGCCAAATATTTCAGAGTTTTGAACCTAATAAAAATAAATAAAAAAAATTAATTACATTTTATTCGAATTAAAGAAATTTTATTTAACAGGTAGAGATCGAAATTCAACAATATTTTGGAAGCCGAACCGCTGAAAAACAACATGAACTATTATTTAACTTCGAAACATAATTGTACAATCTCAAACAGAATAATAAATAATAAAGCACAGTTAAAATTAAATAATAAGAAATTTAATTGCATTTTGAATTTCTAAGCGATCTTAAGAATTTGAGTTTTTTATTTCTAGTGCTTGAAAGCACAATATTGTTAATTAAAAGTAATATTGAAATTTAATCACATTGTCATACAATTTGCAATGCGAAATCCAAAAAAGCCCAGCATTTTGGTACAGGATTAAATTAAAGCAATAGCATTTCAAGTTTCTATAGAGACCTAGGTAAATCCTTTTATTAGGGGTACTGGTTAGTTTTTCAACATCTGCTCTTGGGGACTTTCCCAAATTTCGGAACGTGAATTCAGAATTGGCTTTATTGCTTTATTGCTTTATTGCTGGTACCTGGAAGGATAGAGTTGGGGAAAACGAACTCAGTAATTTTCCTTCGATGTCTTTTTTAGGTTCATACATTAGAATTCATATAATTGTATACTTAAAAATCGGAAGCCTTAAAAGTTAATTAAATTCAAATTATGGTGCTCAAAAAGTCACGATTTCAAATTAATTTTTTAAAAATTCGACAAGTTATACGATATCTAAATCGAGACAGATTCGAAATTAGCCTTTGAAAATATTAAGCCTTGAAAGTAAAAACTCTCATATTCGAGCCACTCTAAAGCGACTAGCCCGTTTATTGGTTTTTACGAAAATTTGGGCTTGTATTTTTCCAAATAAAAAAAAATAAAAAAAAATTATCAGAATAAAGCAATACAAATTAAAGATTTAATGCTGAAAAATTCCAAATTTTGTTATTATTAATTCGAATATTTAAGCGAAAAAGTCCGTGACAAAATCGTAGAACTTTTGATAAGAATGACCTAAAAGGACGAATGTTTTTGGGATTTACAGATGAATAACTAGATAATAGATAAAAAGTATGGCGAAGCTTTAAAACATATTTTTGACCTTGAAAATCTAGGTTTAATTTGACATGTTATGACACAAATTTGTATTATGGAATACCATGGGCGCTCAGATATTATGTTTAATATGCTACTAGAACCTCATACGCGCGCTCCGCGCGCGTCCAAGTAATTTCCATGCAATTATTTTATTTGGAAATTAAGTTAAATAAAATACCATGAAATTAATTTTAACTTCAATAGCTTCTATTTGTACATGGCTTCGTATGGGTACCCTCTCATGATGCAGAAAAATAATTTTACAACTCTAAACATTTTCATGTAACTTTGGAAAAACCCTATAAATTGTCGGCTCGTACCAATTTTTATAAAAATACATAGTAAATGATCTCGGCTTGAGGAGAGTCCAGAAATCTTGATTAAGCAAAATAGATTATTAAAGTACTGCAAGAAATTAACAAAAAGAAAAAATACTGCAATTAATGAAAAGGAAAGTTTTTACCATTATGAAATTTGTATGCATTCTTAATTCTTATTAAACATATAGTGCATAGGGGAAACCGCCCTACAGTAGATAGGAAAAAATTCAACAGCATATAACTGCATCAGTTTTCAAAAATCAAGAAAGATTATCATTGTTAAATAAAGCTTACATATTGAATTGAGTATTTTTATAGAAAAAAATATCACGAAATTATTCAATTAGCTGTATTAAACATTTTTATTAGACCTGGTCAAGGCTGCGATTTTGACACCTTTGTCCATCAATAGATAATCGTTTCTGGTATTGCTTCTGGGCAAGACAGAATACTCAATTCTGGATAATTATGATTTATCATTAGTATACTTACAATTAAAATCAATTTATTGAGTAAATAATAGTTGAAACTATGATTATTTTACAAAAATCGCAAAAGTTTAAGTTATTGAAGTTTTTTTATCTTTGATATACCGTGAGATTGGTACGATTGGTACGAGATGTTTAATCTTTATTAAAATTTAACCTGACTTGCGATGACAGAAAAGTGCAGCATTTTTACATACCTTAATCCTAAAAATGATATTTTTTCCGAAAGGCTCCTTAAAACACAACTAAAATGTATGAGATTTTTAATAACTAATAATTTAAACTATTTTCTTGGTTTATTATTTACAATAATTTGAATTTAAAAACTTCACGAATCAAAATAAACAAACAGACACAACCTTTAACTTAAAACCGAGCTTAAAACAACTGCGAGACAGTCGCAGAGCTGCCAATTTTGACAGAGACATTTTTTGTAATTTTCCGATTATCTACTGTTGGTTATCTACTGTTGGAAAATGTATTATCTAATAAAAAGTCCTCAAATATTCATAAATATTAAAGAAATAACACTTTGTATTAATAAATATTGTTCATTAAACTTCAAGCTTCGATTCTAATGTATAAACATGTCATAAAAATGTTTCATTAAGTTAACAAGTATGAATAAAGAAGAGGTGAAATTTTTTTTTCAGGTTAAAAATTAATTGTATGCTCTCACACATTAATTAATTATAAAATTTCAATGAAACTTCGTTAGAAAATATAGTATCCTTGCTGAAACGTTATACTAACAAAAGTAATTAACAATTTTTGTCAGTTTTCCAGTTAATTAAGATTATCTACTGTAAATCATTATCTACTGTAGGGTGGTTTCCCCTATGTTTTATTATAAAAATAACTTTGTTCAAAATTTTCAAATGGTTTCGATTTTAATATTATAGTTCAGATAGAAAAGTTGTATTCATTATTAAATAATAAATAGGTTATAGCTGCGTGTATGTTTTTATGTAAACTAAAAGACTGTCTAACTCTGAATTTGTGTGTGAAAATTATTTGAATAAATAATCATTGTTGTGTATTTTCAAAGTATTGTAGGAAAAAGTTGTTTGAAATACATTCTTTGTTGATTCCGTAAACAAATTAAGCCTATTCTTTGAAAAATGGTTAAACTCTCAATTTGCTCATGAAAATTTAAATAATTAATTAATCTTGGAAATTCGAAAACCCTAATAGTTGAAAATACTTCGTTGAAAAATATCAAAATTCTGAATCTGTTTATGAATGTTGTTTAAATAATTAATAATTCTTGTAAATTTACAAAACATAGTAAAGAGTCATCAGAAAGACAATCTTAGTTGACTCCGTAAACAAATTGTGTATATTCCTTGAAAAAACCCCAAACTCTGAATATGTTTATAAAAATTGTTTAAATAATTAATAAGTATTGTAAATTTACAAAGCAACATAGAAAATAGTCATCGGAAAGATATTCTTAATTGACTCCGTCAACAAATTGTGCCTATTCCTTGAAGAACAGCCAAACTCTGAATATGTTTATGAAAATTGTTTAAATAATTAACAATTATTGTAAATGTGTGAAGTATCGTAAGAAAGAGTCATTGGAAATACATTCTTTATTTATTCTGGAAACAAATTGAGCCTATTCTTTAAAAAATAGCCCAACTCTTCATTTGTTTATGAAAATTGTTTAAATGATGAAAAAATCTTGGAAATTTGTAGAGAATTATAGAAAAAAGTCATTAGAAAGACATTCTTAGTTCATTTTGTAAAAACTCGATGCTATTAATTGAAAAATATCGACACTCTGATTCTTTTTTTTTAATGAAAATTGTTTAAATAATTATTAATTCTTGTGAATTTACAAAGCAACATATAGAAGAATCATCGAACAGAAATTCTTAGTTGACTCCTAATTGTGCCTATTCCTTGAAAAATAGCCAAACTCTGCATATGTTTATAAAAATTTTTTAATAAATTAATAATTATTGCAAATTTGCAAAGTCTCGTAGAAAAAAGTTATTGGAAAGACATTCTTAGTTGACTCCGTAAAAAATTATGCCTATTTCTTGGAAAACAGCCAAACTCTGAACATGTTTATAAAAATTGTTTAAATAATTAGTAATTATTGTGAATGTGCAAAGTATCGAGAGAAGACTTATTGGAAATACATTATTTATTGATTCCAGAAACGAATTGAGCCTATTCTTTAAAAAATAGACAAACTCTTCATTTCTTTATGAAAATTATTTAAATAATTATTAAATCTTTAAAATGTGCAGAGTATTATAGAAAAGAGTAATCGGAAAGATATTCTTAGTTAATTTCGTACACCCAGGCGGACAAATGATATATAGTTGATATATAGCGTGAAGTATTATATATAATATTCATTTGTTTTATACAAAAAATGTATAAAACAAATGAATATTATATATAATACTTCACACTATGTATAAACTATATATAGTTTTGCCGCCTGGGAAAAATTGAGCCTATTCCTTGAAAAATAGCCAAACTCTGAATATGTTTATGAAAATTGTTTAAATAATTAATAATTATTGTATATTTTCAAAGTCTCGTAGAAAGAGTTATTGCAAATACATTCTTGGTAATTCCGTAAACAAATTGAGCCCATTCGTTAAAAAATGGCCAAACTCTTAATTTTTCAATCGAAATTGTTTAAATAATTAATAATTCTTGGGAATTTACCAAGCATCATAGAAAAAGATAATCAGAAATATATACTCAGTCGACTCCGTTTTCTTTAGACATATGAGCCAAGGATGAACACATTGTTTAACTTTTCTGAACTTCTTTAAATTCCAAAAATAATTCTAATTTTAATGTTTTCTGAAAAAATAGTACAGGATGAATTCATATTTTGAATAGTTTAAGATTAAAATAATAGTTACTATTAGATGGACGTCATATTCTTTGAAAATGTAACTGAAAGTTAAATAAAATAAAATTCTAAACGTTCATAATTTTGTAATGTAAGTTAAAATGAGAAGGATATAACATTGTTTTTGAAAATGTAAACAAAAGTAAAATAAAATAAATTTCTAAATGTTCATAATTAGTATTGTTTATTATTCTAATAAAAAATTGTTTTTCGAAAATAAACTGAGGCTATATAATTTTCAAAAGAAACATAATAAAACGAGTCAAAATATTAATTAAAATCACAACACTAACACTGACACAACATATGCACAGTAGAACTGGGAATAATCACTCTATTGAAAAGCATGAATGATTTCCACCAAGTAAATTTGACTATTCGTCGCGTAGTTCAAGGTTTTTGAGGTCGTTGAATTAGAATTCAAAGTCCAAATGTTAAAATTTAAAATGGCGGATTCAATATGACAGACAAAAATTGGAAAAACGTTCCGATATGACTGAAAATTGCGGGGGGGAAATTACGGGGTTTTTTGTGGTTGCTGACTTCGAATCCAAATTCAGAATGTCAAAATTCAAGGAGTAGGATTTAATATGGCGGAAAACATTGTAAGAATATAATTGATTTTATTAAATATCGCTATTCCGGGAATTTTCATGTTGCCGATCTCAAATCTAAAGTCCAAATTTTTAAATTGAAAATAGCGGACCGAATATGGCGGACCGAACATGTAAAAATGACACAGATTTGATTAAAAAGTACTATCTCCGGGGTTTTTCAGGACGGCGATTTGAAATATTACGTCTAAATAAAAAAAAAAACTTTAAACGGCGGATCACTGAACTTAATATTTATTCAATAGATTTTAATTATTAATTACCAGTTATCGATCATGAGGCTAATTTATATGATGTGCTATGATTATTAGTTCTTTTTGCACCCTTCATTCAAATTTTTATTACGCTTCAACCTAATGCTAAAGTCGAATGAACGTATGAGTGTCAATCACGGTGAACAACAAAGGTTGAACTTGGCTGTGGCTGATTATTATTTCTTTGGTTTTTCCATGACGATACATGTATATTAAAAGACTTACAGTTTTCTAAATACATTTTTTTTCTTTGTCCCTTCACAAAAAATGTTAAGTAAATCTTCGGCGTGATTTCTGATTTTCTTAGCGTCCGGCTGCTGAACTAATCCGACAGTTGGCGCTCCAATCAGGGCGGCTGAAACTTATATTATGTTGCAGTTGAACAATTATTCATTTAGGAAAAATTCGAGTACGTTTAAGAGATATTTAGAGGCTGTTTAATGATTTTTGAGAGATTTCAAGTCAATGCAAACATTTCCTTAAGATATTTAAAAAAATATAGAAAAAATCGAAATTTCCGATAGTAAAAATCGTGATAATCTCGAAAACGGTAAGAGAGCGACACTTTTTTCGGAAAGATTCGTGTTCAGCATCAAAAAATACATCAAACATGTGAGTTTTAACAAAATAATATAAAGATAATATTCAAAATAGATTTCAAAATAATTGTTGATGCATGAATAACAATTGAAAAATTATTAACTGATTTGAAATGACCTAAAATTAAAATAATTTTCCTTCTAACTTAAAAAGTGTTCAGTTAAAAAAATGTCATCTTTTTATTTTTAATGTTTCTATGTAACTCAAAATTGCTTAAAATGATATAATTTTGCAACTCTATAAATTCGTTGATTCCTTCTTCAATTTAGAGAATTGAAAATGATAGCGTGGATTCATATATATTTTCAAATCTTTGAATTGTGTAATTTATAAAAGTTGAACCATTATTTATTTATTGAGTGTTTTACTTTTTAAAAATTTACAATATAATTTTCAAACTTTAAAATTCAAAACTGTCACACTTAAGTGTTTGAATTTGCAGTTCACCCTCAATTAATAATGAAGAAATATTACATGATTAATTATTATTTTGTTATAAAATGGAGCGCCAACTGTCGGATTATTTCACTGGTCCAGGTGCTAAGAAACTCTACTACTACATGCACCTAAATGGTCGATGCATGAGGCAAATAAAATCGGTTATATTATCACAATGTTGTTATAAGTCATATTGAATCCTCCATCTTGAGTTTTGACATTAGATCGGCTTTCCAATTTTGGTCCGTTATATTGGATCGGCCATTTTTAATTTTGACTTTAAATACTAATTCAACGACTCAAAAACTCCTATGTAAATACGAAGAATAGTCTAATTTACTTTGGTGGAAATCATTCATGCCATAAAAGTTTACAATAGAATAGTCAATTGCATTTTACTCAGAAACAGGGAGCCCTGGACTAATTTAAAGCCCGGTTTTGCATTCGACATGGCAAAATATATTTAAAAATATAAATAACATATTAGATATATTATCTGAGCGCCCATGGTATTCAATAAAACAAATTTTTGTCAAAAAATATCAAATTTAACCTAGGTATCAAATGACAAAATTTTTTTGTTTGGCTTCTCCATATGTTTCCATTATTCTCTAGTTATTCATCTGTAAATCCCAAAAACATTCATCCTTTTAGGTTATTCCTATCAAAGGTTCTACGATTTTGATAAGGACTTTTTCACTTTAGCCCACTGTGTGTCGTTTGAGGTGGATACAGGGTGGCCGAAAAAATTCATTTTCAAAATTTCCTGATATGTAAAGACCAATATTTAAAGGCCAGGATTTTAATCTTGTAATATTTTAAGCATATAATCTTTCATAAACTGACTTAAATAATTTCAGATTAAAATTTAAAAATTGCAAATTTATTTATTTCAACAAAAAAAAATTTGTTTTTACCATAAAATATTAATTTACAATCCAAATGGACGTATTTTGAACAAAGCAGTTACATTTGCGTCCAAAATACATGACTTTTTAACAAAATAGTTGAATTGTTAACCACATTATTACATTTTTAACCTGAAAAGTAGAATTTTCAACCAAATAGTTGCATTTTCAAGCTAAAAAGTCAAACGTTTTTCAAAAAATGTTATAGTTGCATTTTTAACAAAAAGGAGACATTTCTACCAAAAGAAATGAAATTTAAAACTAAAAAGACGAACTTTACACCAAGAAGATTACTTTTCTACAAAAGAAGAAGTGTTTTCAAAAAAGTACATGAATTTTCGAACTAAGAGTTGAAATTTCAACTCGAAATGATAGATTAACAACAAAAAATGTTATAGTTCCATTATTAAAAACAAAAGATGAAATTTCTACCAAATTAGATGAAATTTAAAATCAAAACGACGTAATTATAAACCAAGAAGAATAATTTTCCAAAAAATACATAAATTAAAC
Organism: Andricus curvator; assembly: GCA_932195095.1. NCBI lineage: Eukaryota > Metazoa > Arthropoda > Insecta > Hymenoptera > Cynipidae > Andricus > Andricus curvator. The sequence continues at coordinate 16,367 of CAKNYM010018665.1, forward strand.
AAAAAATTGTCGAATTTTCAGCTAATAATAATATACCTTTAACCAAAAATGAAATAATTAAATTTTCAGTTAAAAAAATTAATTTTAAACCAAAAAAAGAAGAATTTTTAACAAAATAGTTACATTTTCAACGAAACAGAAATTACCTTTAACTAAAATCATGAATCTTTAACAAAATGGTTCAACGTTCAATTAAGTAGTTCCATTTTCAACCAAAAAATATTTTTATTTTAAATAAAAAACGGTTGAATTCTTTTTAAAAAGACGAATTTTCAACAAAATAGTTGAATCCTCAATGAAACGAGATTAATTTTCAACCAACTACTTGAATTTTTAGCCAAAAAAAGGTAAAGTTCCTATACTAAAACATGAATTTTCAAACAAAAAAGACGAATTTTCAAAAAAGTGGTTGCATTTTTAACAAAGAAAGATTTTATTGAAATTTTCAACAAAATAGTTCAATTTTCAATCAAAAATGATGAATTTTGAACAAAATTGTTAAATCTATAAAATAATACAATTTCCAACAACAAAAAAATCAATAAGATGCAGAAACTGCAAACGAATAGAAATGAGAATACAAGGCAAATAAATTACTGA
>CAKNYM010018675.1:0-34536 GCA_932195095.1 Andricus curvator
GTACACAATCGCCGTTCGACATCAACTCCAACAGTGTTACATAAAGGGATCTTGTCTTTTCGGCGTTATTCCAACTAGAGATTCTCATACCCGAATTGCACGAATCAAGGCGATTTTGGTATGGCACACGTGCTACACTTTCCGCATAGTACGTTCCCATGCAATACTCGCAACAGATTTCTCTCCGTGTAGCAACAATAAGCTAACTCTACGTTAGATTCGAGAGCTATCACTTTATGCTTCGCTTCTTCTATTCCATGCCTAATTGGCATGAACATGTTCCTCTTTGTGGCGCAGAAGTTCTGCATCGTTCTTAAGCCACCCTTTAACTCCTCAATGAGCCTCCGACTGTCCATGATACCACCTTTCGCAATCGTTAGTAGTTGCCTGGCATCCGTCTTTTGACTGATGTCAAGATCCACCACCACGTCCAATTCTCCTCCCAACTCCTCACACACGCTTCTGTTTAAATTTTGGTTTGACGTCATTTTGATTCCCACGAGTAGCTAGGGAAATAAAGGTCCACCCCGGCAGAGCCCCGCATACGGGGGTAAGGTCTGTGTACTCTAGGAGGCGACCTGGTATCCTAGAGAAACCGTTTACGACACCATACGCTGGTGCCATTCAGTCTTCGGCACGGTTGTTAACGCCTTGATTTGGGGGTTTTTCCTTCGGGACCACCCCTGGACCATTGTCCGCGACTACTTATTGAGTTGTGTAACCGTATTCAGCAGAAACCCTCGGTACAGGGCCCCCTATCCGCAACCCGGGGACGCGCCCGGTAGCCTGGTCAAAGGCGCCGGGATCCTTTGAGGGTAATGTCCCCTTTTATCGCCCCACTAATGGTGGGCGAGCATGATTGACAACCTTCCCTCGACCGAGATGAATTTCAAACCAAAAATTAAACAGTAGACTTTTTAAGCACAAAAAAAGAACTTTCAAACAAAAATAGTTGGATTTTCTTCATGGCTTTTACTTACTTTTACAGATTGTAAAAAAATTAGAAAAAATAAATCTCGATAGAAAGGACCGTATCCAGATATTATTTTGAAGATTTGTGAATGCAAAAAAAGATATTTATCTGAAGAAATTATATATGATTTTCGAACATATTTTGTTGGTAATTGAAAATTTTCTATGTTTGCGGAGTAAAATTTATCACGCACAACTGAACGATTGGATAGTTAAATAAATGTAAGGATTAGGTCTTTTATTAATAAAAAAGTGTTTAATTTTAGAGTCTTCTGTTTTCAAAATACTTCAGATTATAAATTTGTCCTAATAATAAGAATTAAAATAGAAAAGATAATAGAAAACCTTGAAAGTAACGAAATTTAAGAACAATTAGGTTATAAGTCTCCGTGAAATTTGAAGTTAATTTACTTTTTAATCATTCAAAGTACGTAGACATTTTTAGCATTTAGTTCGTAAATGGAAATCCTACATCTTAATTATTAGCATGCTAAAACCGAAGTAATTTAATTTAATTTTGGACAAATATTTGGTTTTACCGTATTTATAGATGCGTTGTAAGTGAAAATGATGGCGAAATTAAATGAAGTAAAGCAAAGCAAGCTAAAATGTTATATTATCTAATGAATTAGAGAAAGATGCTAGAACATTGATGATATTCAAAAATGAAAGTCAAAATCACTAAGTCCTTAAAAGATATAAAAAGAATGTTGTGTAACTATTTTTGAAAAAAAATTCGACCTCCAAAAGTGAAGGTTAAAAATAAATTTGTCTTTCTTTCCTAAGAGGACGATATTTAAAATTCTTTTTTGCGTCGATAAAATATGAGTGACAATAAATATGCATAGAAACATATGTATAATTATTATGTACCATTCATATTAGTTTTTTGAAACTTGAAATAGGCGCTTATAGTAGACACTACATAAATTATGCATGTTGAAACCAGCTCTCCCTAAAACGTACAAGATTATAAAATGTGTGTCGTCAGTTTTAATGAACTTCGTAAAATCTTTTTTCCTTGAAGCTGAATAACGAAATATGTAAAAAAAGAATTACGTACGATAATAATCTCTAAAGAATAATGAAGGAACAGAATACTTATTATTACACTGTTAACTACAGTTTATCCTCTAATTGGAAAAGATGTGGAACGTTCATCCTCTGCTCTTATTCTTGGCGGTTATTTTTAATTGTATAGGTGAATATAATAATGCAATACCTCTAAACTCGTTTTTGAAACATTTTTCGACTTTCAGCAAATAAAAATTTGTCGGTTGTAATCCTCATTATATCCCAATTGCTATTTTATCCAAAGCCTATCTGTGTTTGTCCATAATGAGTATGAATTTAATCTGGATGTTTTTCGATGAAATCCGGAATAGTGATGCATGTCGATCATTTTTGGGCAAAATCGAGATTTGCTTGAAACATAGTTAGATGGAACTGAAATGTAATGGAGATCAAGAATTTGTAATGAAAGAAGTCGATCGAGACGAGACGATCATTTCGACTGAGTGATCGTTCGTCTCGATGTGATGAGTATGATGTTCAAGTTTTTAATTTAATCTGACGAGATTTTGGGAAATTTTTTAAATAATCGACATGCACCACTAATCCGGAATGTGTCTCTTATAAAAAGTAAGATTACGTCTGTGCAAGGAGCAACTTTACATATGGGTAAACGTCCATTAAATTCCGACGTGCGCCATTAAACCGTGCCCCATCTGTTCACGTAGAATGATGGTACAGTCCCAACTCTGCATGTCTAAATTTAGAATAGTACAAAAGGCATTCTCTCCACTGTATGCGTACGCAGATGGTAAATTTTGAAATATGCATGATAAAATTTAGACGAACACGTATGGTACTCTCCCAACTGGGCGCATGCACAATTGGTGCACTTCCATTTATGCATGATAAGATTTAAACGTGTGAATATAGTACCCTCCCAATTGTGAGCGTGCACAGATTATAGGTGATCAGGAAATTGCCTAATTTGTTAGGATCAAAACATTTTCGGAGTGATCAAAGATTCTTTGAACCACTCAAAGCACATCCGGTAACAAAGGGACAATTGTGGATTGACTGGCTTCCGATTTTTTTATCCGTACAAACTAATTTTAAATAAAACAATATTGCTGCTATTTTTTTTCAGAACAAAGTTTACATTCCGGCTGTAACCCTAATGGCGATTGGCCTGATACTCCCCGCCCGGGTCGTTGGCGACCTATTTCTTCTTCTTCTCGTCACATATCTCAATCTGCTGCCGGACCGGAGACTGCTGTTAGTCCTAGGTCCAGATCTCCACCTGCCAGGCCTCCGATTGACATGGCACTTGATTGTCGGATACTTGGATATGGACTTGGACAACTGGGACTTATTCGGCTTATTCCCCGTCCGGATCCTCACCGGCGATTCGAATTTCGAAGATACACTTTTCATCCCGATTCGTTAGTTCAACTGCGAGAAGACAGAAATTACTTTGGGTCCATGCCAATCCAAGAACAAATTGTATTAGCAGCATCTAATGGTGATGTTTTTGCAATATTAAAGACTAGTGGTATTCTTGTTGGACTATATTCAGTAAGATCAAGAAGATGCCGGGCGAAAATAAACATAGGAAGCGGTGAGGTTACGGAATTGACTGGACAAGAAATAGACGCAGTTCCAGTAGGACCCGCCCGTCCAATACAACAGTATTACAATATAGTAGTTGTAAACTACGATTCTCTACAGCTCCAATAATTCAATTAAAAATTTGGCTAAACTATTTGTCAATGCGCATGATCCGAACTGATATCTGAGCTATGGATGATGGAAAATCTGTTTCATTGCCGTCACAGAGGTGTGCATATCGACATCGTTGAAAAACTAAAACTCCACCATTAAATGCAAAATACTAAAAAAATACAAGCATTTTATTGATGTACATAAAATCAGATTTAAGAAGATACATTCATTACAAAAATGTTATATGTAACTTTGGAAGCAAGCTATTGTCATAATAATTAAACTACCATTTTGATCCTCTAAGTTTGTTTTGGTCATTCTTTCACTCATTAATAGTTTTTGAGTAATTTTTTTGAGATAACTCAAATCTGTGTAGAAGATAATGGTCTAGTTCCATTTATAAGTGTGTCAAAATCCATGTTTGGTCATTTCTTTTTTAAAGTGATTACATTCTTTTGCCTGTCACTAATTTGACAACAGTGTCATTTCTTCTCGGAGACAAGGTATATTGAGTACTTTTGTATACGCAACCTTTGTGAATGCATTTTTTAAATGATTGCCCAAAAAGTTTTTCGTTGTTTTCGTCGTTAGTGAATTCTACGTCATCACTCCTTCCGCAAAATGTAACACCATAGGGACTGCTTGTGACATGCATCGACAACAATTTGTGCGAAAAAATACTTTGACAATATTGCTTGGCGCTATCCGAATTGAAAATATCTTTTTCCACGACGAATTTATAGTCAAGAATGGCTAACGCCTTTCTTGAGATTTGCTGTTCCGCATTTTTAGTACCAGTGGCATACTGTTTTAGGACAAACAAAAAACTTTCGAATGGAAAAGCTGAGGTAGCCCAAATAGGCTAGATTGGCGAACTGGTTGCACGATGTGTAACAAGATATGAACGTTGAAAGTCATTCATTCGAGTTCATGAAGAATTTCAAATTCTCCAAAAATGTCACTAAATTGCATTCGCAAGTACGTAAATCTTCTTCTGATATTTTATTTTTAGTAAAGTAAAAATACTATTTACAAGTAAGCTGAAGTGCTCCAAGTACTCTTCAGGCAAATCATTTTTCAATTATGGGACACCGATAAGCAGAAGCCATGCCCTCCACTCAGAAGCTTTCCACTTAGCCTTTTCAGATAATTTTCGCATCAATCTGTGATATCCAAGAGGCGGTTTAATTAATGTCAGAAGATCGTTAATATTTTGCATATCTTTCTTAGACAAAAGTCCCTTTTTAACCCATGCACTCCACATTTGTTCAACTACTCCTAGAGGAACACCATGCATATATTCTAATGGAAAACTCCAAATCATGTCAAAAAATACTTCGAGTACAATCAGAGATGACGAACCTTTAACTCCTCTCACAAAGGTTTCTCGGAGGTTTGTCGGATTAACCGTGTGATTCTGTCTCTCTTGTGCGTCATAAACATCATTTAAGAGAGACTCGTGAGATCTATAGACGAAATCTCGATCAAGAGGAAATCTGATGCATTGGCAGTGGTACCCATGTTGATAACATCAACTGCATGAATTTAATACCTTCGGAACTCAGAGCTTTAATTTGTTCATTGCATTTTCCCAACAATGAATTCATCAAATCCGGGTTCGGCTCTTTCTCTGTTAACATTAGTCCTGCTAACATAATATACTTCAACCTTAATTTGATCGGCAATTCATTTAAGTGTATGAGAACTGACCAAAAACTTTCCTGACTACTTCGTCGAAGAACAGCACCATCGAGAAAGAATTGGAAAGTCAAAATCGTGTTACACATCGTAGGGTTGACTTTTCAATATAAAATTCCATCTTCTACATCTTTAATATTGTTTCTAATAACATTGTTCTGATCTTCTCTTCTATAAAATGCTAATAATGCATTTTAAACATCTGGATGTTGAAATGAACGTTCTATCTGATATTTCAAGTCCACCATCGAGAAATATTTTCCCTCCTTTTTAGTGGACGAATTACATTGGGAACCACATTTAACACATAGACCATCGGGATTCGAACCTTTCGCACGATTGCGACATTCAACAGTTGCCTTGCAGGAAATACAATAAGAGCAGAATGTGATTTTATCGTCAGGAGGGTCGAACATTTTATAAATTAGATAGTTTGTTAAATTAAGGCTTTCGAATTCTGGCCCTGCACAACGTTCAGTAAAATTTACTATTGCTAAACGAGCTCCCAGTGACAATCCAATTTTAAGCATAATCCTCTAATCATAGCCAGCACATATTTAACGGAAAAACCAGACTTGTCGAAAAGTATCCTATTTTCCCAAGGATACTGCTTTCTGTGATCATCGTCTGATACGTCACTGGAATGGATCGATTCTTCACCTTCAAAGCGTACTTCATTTATTGCTCGTGCAGAACTGGATTCGCTATTGAAGGTTCTTGGAGAAGATTTAGTGTCGTTAAATTCAGAAAGTCGTTGTTCTTCGCTTGCGTGACTTGCTGGATAATCTGATTTATTTTCTGATGAGAACCTTTCACTAAGTTCTAATCTAGATCTCTCTGGTGAAGCTGGATCATCTACTGCCATTTCTTCCGATCCATTAGTTGAATTCTAATTTAACTCGCTAAATTCTTCTTGATCTGTCAAAGTGGATTTGATCGGCCTATGACTTAGTTTTTATATAAATTATATTTATTATTCTGTATTTATGACAAACAAACTGTGATTTAAAATACCAGTCTGTAATTGAATGATAAAGATAAAAATACTATGAAATAGGGAATTACCGAAGAAAACTCTATTTATGAATCGTCAAATGAAGAGCAACAGATTTCACTTCAAACAAAATCTCCAACGATTCTGGAAACCGAATCAATATCATGTATACCAGGCACGGATCATTTCGGAGTGAATCCTCTGAAAAATCTGAAATCGAGTGATACAAGAGATTTCTCCTCGAAGGTTAGAAGTGTCACTGTTACTAAAAACGTCCTAATACCTCATACAAATAATTAATGGAATAATTTTCATGATTAGTAAATGCTGATCTGTTTAATGATTTCTGCAAACTGTGTGTGTGTGCGAACTTACTTGAAAGGAATGTATTCAATGGGTGTGTTTATGTCATTTTCCTCAAAAGCTGTGTATACTTATTTTCAGGAAGGAACTTTTGTCTGCCAGAATTCTCTTTGTGTGCAACGAATACCGAAATATGAAGAAACTATCGCTGATTTAAAGAAGCAAAATGCTCTTGGCCAACAGGGAATATTAAATCTAGAGGAAACTGTTGCTGAATTAACAAAGTTGCTACAACAGCAATGCAATTCAGTTGAAGAGGCAACTCTGGAAACCAATGAAATGAGATTGAAGTGCACGAATTTGCATGATTCCTTTCTGGAACATGTTGTGGAGTTCCAAGGTATATATGTATACAAAATTTGAATTTATAATGCATTATATTACTTTTCTCCAAAAGAATGAGATTTGAAAGTGATTTCAAATATTTTGACACTCGTGGAAAATGCAAAAATACGAGATCATTTTAAGTAACTTCAGTTATTTTTCTGCAGCTTAACTCTGGACTCGTGCGAATGGAGATGCGAAGGTGCCAGAATACTGAACGAAACTGCTGAAACCTTGAAAAATAATAGTGCCGATAAAACTCATTCTTTTGAAAATTGGGAAACCGGGGAGGATGCCACAATGTATGATTGTCCTGAAGTGGAAGGAGACCCTCTTGCAAGAATCGGTAACGAAAATTAAAGATTAACGAAGATTATTAAAGATTGTTAAAGATTAAGAAAGATTGTCAAATACCGAATCCATTTCCAATAAGACATGTTCTACTCTTGAAGTCGCAAAATTTTTCGGCAACGGAATCTGTTAATTCTTTTTACAGAAAATTAGACGATACGTATTTTCCTGAATAATAGTCTACTAAGTTATTCGTACTTGAATTTCGTGCTTCATTAAAAAAAAAACACATTTTTCTGTAAACCCCTAAAAAAAAGATTTAATTGAGATATTCATCGTTTTCTTTCAGATTCCGATCGCAGAAACTGTAGAAAAAATACGAGAAGAAATAAAAAGGTGGGGTTTTCCAGAAAATATATTTTTTTTTCTTGAAATTTTGAAAACATAAAAACTATGTTTTCTGGGAAAACCCATCTTTTTGTTCTATCCAATATTTTTGAAAAGTGTCTGCTAATAGCAGAAATGCATCCTATCAGCTTTATGCTAACTAATGCATTTTTGAGGCCGGACGAATTTTTTTCCTGAAAGTATAATTTTGGAATTTTTCTCGTAAACGATGAAGGACGTAGCAAAAGATGTATTTTTTATATAAATTTTTTAGTCGAGCTAGCTTTTATCTTAACATTTTTTCATATCTGTCGATGCTCGCGAGTAGGATTGAAAAATTCGGTGTTATGAAAAAAAAATTTCCTGGCCACTAAAGTTAAGACGACTTGGACTTCTTCCTCAAAAACACTTGGCTCCTGATAACAATTTCTCCCCGGCAGATCTTTTAACAGCTTTTCCCACAAAATCCAAACTCCTTGCAAACAGAACTTTCCCGTCCCCAATTCCCTCTACTTTTGATGATACTCAGTTATTCTTTTCTCACATATCGCAAGAAGCCCTAATTAAAAAACTCTTAGAAGAAAAATCTCCAAGCTCTCCAAGCTCCAAGTTCTGATGGTATTTCAATTAAAATGATTCGCATAGCTTTACCAGTCATCCTATTCTCTTGCATATCTATAACGCATCTCGACCGGTGGGAATATTTCCTCATACATGGACAGAGGCGATTATTCGCCATGTTCCTAAAATATCTAACCCTACTTTTCCCAAAGATTTCCTTCCGATATCCATCCTCTGTAACTTGTCTAAAGTTTTCGAACGAATTGTCCATCAATCACACTTACTGCACACATTGAAACTAACAATTGAATAGACACAATGCAATCTGGGTTCCGTGCCAGGCATAGTACACTTACAGCTTCACTTAAAGTAACTTCTGACCTGAAAGTGGCAATTGATAGAAGGGAAATAACGGTTGTTGTCCTTTTTGACTTTTCTAAGGCGTTTGATACAGTTAACCATAATTTACTCTTGACTGGGCTCAAATCACTTCACCTCTCAAATATGGCTGTTAAATGGTTTAAATCTTATCTCCGTAATCGTTCCGAAAGAGTGCACATCAACAATGGCGAGCATTCGGATTGTGAGGACGTTGAGAGTGGAATCCCTCAAGGTTCCACGCTCGCACCCACTCTATTTAATATTTATACATCTGAACTTGGTAGCGAACTTCGACACTGCAAATATCACAAATATGCTGACGACGTCAAGCTATACCTTTCCGGGCCTACTAAAACTCTTAAGAGCTTACTTCAAAATGTACGGGTGGATATTGATTTGTTTGTGCAACCAACCAACCAGATGTGGCTTTCACAATTCAAGTGTTTCCGACAACTGAAAACTGTGCCTTGTTATCAAAGGAAGGCATTACTTTCCTTGACTTCATAGTGGACTGAATAAATCCGCCTCTGGCATCAAAAGCTACCGCGCTGTTAGCAAAGGATGTTACTAGTTTTACGCAGCGCTCTACCGCCTGCATGTAGCATGGAAAACGTTTGACGTCCCATCGTGGCATGTCACTACTTTTAATCATAGCGGCTATTTCCTTGTCTGACACACTTTTTAGGATTTGTGGAGGTGATACTTTGGCCGCCGACCAGTCCATCATCTCAGAATAATCTGAGACACTGCAGTTGAGCCGAGGAAAAATGAAACTACGGACTTCTCATTTCCTCTGCGACTTTTTGTCCTCTGGCTCCTTCCTTGCCTTCAAAAGTCGCCTTAGAGCTAGTTCTCTGATGTGTTTGCGCTCATCAAAAGCCATGGTAAGTAGGATGCTTTCAGGATGTGCAAAATATGCATTAAGTTGTATGACAGGGTGTATAATTTGTTTGGAATTTTCAGGTAACTGCTTTGAACTTTTAAACGCCATGAAGATGTGTTTGGGACCATCAATTATGGAGCTCCTTGTCTTCACAGAGAACCACAATGGCACATAGCAGGTAAGTATAAATGTAACTAATTGCTTTAGTGCTTCAGATGGGTTTTCTCTAGATATGTATAATCTCAGAATTTGGTTGGCTGTTATGAGCCACCGAGCGTGATTGATATTTCCGGAATCTGGGATTGCAAGATCCGGTGGGCAGTGTCCTGCCCGGATTGACCCCGAAATGACATGGGTGATATATTCTAAGCCTGATTCTTGCACCAACGAAACGTGTTCCTCCTCACGAGTCCGACGAGAACGTTTACGCCCCTCTTCATGGACGTACAACGTCTCATCTTTGCGGCCGTCAAAGCAGAGGCCGCGTATGCAAAACTCATATATTTCTTTTTCTTGTGTGAATTTCGGTCTGGTGCGAATTTTCTCCCTCCTAATTTTACTTTGATCTATTACCAAGGTGGTATCATCGGGAGTGACTATCCCAACGTCGGCAAGAATACTTGAAGCAATAGCAGCGGCTGTCCTGTCTGAAACCCTATATCGTTGACATACCGAAGCTGTATTTGTCAATATCAGCGAATTCACTGTCTGGCTGGTTAAATCCTCCACTACCGGGGAGCGTTATACACAATTAAGCCCTTTTTAGGAGATACCTTAGGCGTTAATGAAGTGACGGCGTCAACTTCATCCTCCTGAACCTGATTTGTGCGGAAGCTGACTTCCTGATGCCTGTGTAGCTGTCTCTCCTGTCTCTCGAGTCTTTTGGTAAGTATTGCCGTATTTTTTCGGTATAGTTCCGCTATTGGACCCCTCCTTTCGTTTCTTTCCTCATACATGAATTTCAACTCTAACTTTGGTATTTTCTTACTATTTTCACAGGATCATTTGCAGAAAATAGGTTCAGCACAGGTGCAAGAGAGGACAGGCTTTACACAGACGCAATTCCTCTTTGAAGGGCACTTGCAAGAAGCCACCTCAAACTTATCATGAACTTTTCGTATCTGATTTGAAACTGAGAATCTTTTTTGATATGGTCTCTGTCGTAATTCTTTCTAATATTCATGTATGTAGTGTGATACGATTGTATCTTTTGGTGAATCCTTGTTTCAGAGACGGTCGGAATAGAAGCTTTGTCGTAAATGGATTTTACCTTTTGAGCTACTGTCTTAGCAATAACTCCGAAAGGAACATTTGTGTTGTTCAACGCTGAAGCCATTTTTTGTCGTTATTCCTGACAACATCTAATAATATTCTCAAATGAGGGAAGAGTAGAATTCGACAGTTCTTTCGGTTCGCCAAACAGAGGGCACACGAAGGACTGCCTCGATTTTTTACGCTTTTTGCAGTTTTCCATGGTTGGAAAACTCCAAAATCATGCCGATGACAAAACAAAACGTGATCATTCTGAGATTGTGCTTCAGCCACTCGAAAGAGAATAGACAAGCTGCGACACGTTTGCCTCTCGCTGCTTGCTGTCAACCATAGCCGTGCGACGCGGGCAGGCAGCGGGGCAAGCCGGGGTGAGGAGGTGCCGGCGGAAGGCAGAAATGGGGGGGGGGCACCGTCACGTATTAGTGAGCTAGGGTGGCTTTAGCACATGAGGCGAGTCATGATCTGCACTTCACTCATACGCAAAAACCCTCAAATATTAGCCAAATTTAGCCTATTGTCCCAAATTTCTTGTATCACCAGGATGGGGTCACAAATACCCAAAAGTTATTAGTTATGATAAGTAAAGTTCATTTCAGTAAAAAAAAAATATATATATTTTGATAGTCAGGTGAATTTTTTGCGATTTTTTAAGAAAATGCTCGAAATTGTTCGAATTTTCGAAACATTGAACGCGTTGCGGAGGCGGAAGATGTTGACCGAAAAAAAAGTTGCTCTGAGCTTCTTATGCCAAAAAGCATCTTTTCCGCGCTATGACGTTTTAAATTTCTATCGCCAACGGCGATACCACGCTGGAAACACCAGTTCTCGTAAGATCACTGAAGTTAAGCATTGTTGGGCGCGGTTAGTACTTGGATGGGTAACCGTTCAGGAATACCTGCGTGCTGTTGGCCCGTCGTGGGTGTGGTGGGCCCACATTGGTAGTAAATATCCACCTAGAAACACTACCCGAATCGGGTAGTGAGGCAATGAACTTTCGAGTTCGAACTGCTAATCAATGTATGTATGTATGTATGACGTTTTAAATTTCAATAATTCATTTAAAACGACCCACTCTAATGTACATTGTGCTGGGTCGTTTATGGTTAGATGAACTACAAGTTTCAGTAAAATCAACCAAAATCTTTCCTTGGACCAGCAAAAACACTTGTTTCAATTAACTAAAATACTATCTTGGATCGAGCAAAATATTTGCTTGGATTAACCAAAACTTTTACTTGGACCAACCAAAATATTTGCTTGTATCAACCAAAAGATACGGTATAATCAACCAAACTTTACTAATCAAAAAGTTTTCTTGGGTCACACAGGAAAGTATATGCATATTATGTACATGTTTCAAATATAAATTCTACAAAACATTTATATTGTATTACATGAATTTATTATCATTCCTTTTTTGTCATAACTATGGTAGACAACATTACATTTTATTGCAATCAAAGACTTACAAAACGCCAAAACAGATGGTATATGCTCCAAAACCACTTATCTCTTATTTTCGTAAATAAAAATCCTACTTCTTAATTACTATCATGCCAAAACCAAAGTAATTTAATTTAATTTTAGACAAATATTTGATTGTACCGTAATTATACATGCGTCATAAGTAAAAATGATGTCGTCAGTTTTAACGAACTTCGTAAATTATTTTTTCCTTGAAGCTGAATGATGAAATATAAATAGAATCACGTATGATAATGATTTCTAAAGATTATCTCAAAAAATAAACTCGGAATGATAGGCTTGAGGCACTATTTACTTAAATGAAGAAACAGAATACTTATTATTATACTGTTAACTACAGTTTATCCTCTAATTGGAAAAGATGAGGACCGTTTATACCCTGCTATTATTCTTGGCGGTTATTTTTAATCGTATAGGTGAATATAGTGATACAATACATCTATAATTATTTTTAAAACATTTTTCGGATTTCCGCAAATAAAAATTTGACCGATGTAATCCTCATTGTATCCCAATTGCTATTTTTTGCAAAGTCTCTTTGTGTTTGTCCAAAATGAGTACGGATTTACTCTGAATGTTTTTCGATGGAATCCGATTCACGTGGAATGATGAGTCCCAACTCTGCATGTCGAAATTTAGACTAATAAATTAGGATAATAGATTATAAATAGATAATAAGATAATAATTTTTGAACTGTGCGCGATAAAACTTAGACGAACACATATGGCACATTCCCAAATGGGCGCATGCACAGATGGTGGACTTCCATCTATGCATGATAAGATTTAAACGTGCGAATATAGTACCCTCTCAATTGCGAGCGTGAACAGTTTCTAGGTGATTAACAAATTTCATAATTTATTAAGATCAAAAAATGTTCAGAATGATCAAAGATTTTTTGAACAACTCAAAGCACATCCGATAACAAAGGTACAATTGTGGATTGAATGATTTCGGATTTTTTCATCTGTAAAAACTTTCTGTACAAACTCATTTTAAATAAAACAATATTGCCGCTATTTTTTCAGAACTAAGTTTACATTCCGGCTGTAACCCTAATGACGATTGGCCTGATACTCCCCGCCCGGTTCGTTGGCGACCTCTTTCTTCTTCTTCATCTCCTCGTCACATATCTCAATCTCCTGCCGGGCCCGTGTCTGGTGTTCGTCCCAGGTCCAGGTCTCCTCCTGCCAGGCCTTCGATTTGCAGGTCACTTGATTGTCGGATATTCGGATATGGACTTGGACAACTTGGACTAATTCGGCTTATTCCCCTCTCCGAACCTCACCGACGATTCGAATTTCGAAGATATACTTTTCATCCCGATTCATCAGATAAACTACGAGAAGGACAAAATGTCTTTGCGCCCATGCCAATTCTTGAACAAATTGTATTAACAGCATCTAATGGTGATGTTTTTGCAATATTAAAGACCAGTGGTATTCTTGTTGGAATATATTCATATTCGTCAAATGCAAAAAGGTACCGGGCAAAAATAAACATAGGAAGCGGTGAGGTTACGGAATTGACTGTAGAAGAAATGGACGCAGTTCCAGTTGGCCAAAACGGTCCAATACAACAATATTTCCGCATAGTAGTTGTAAAATGCGATTCTCTACAGCTAAACCAATAATTTGGTTTCAAACAATTATAAACTGTTTGTCAATGCGCATGATCAGAACTGATATTTAAACTATGGATTTTATAAAAATGTTACATCTGTCTGTGGAAGCAACTTGTTATGAAAAATAAAATACTGGTTTTATCCTTTAAGTTTGTTTCATCCTTTCACTCATTAATAGTTTTAAATAATTTTTTTGACATAACTCATATCTACGTAGAAGATTATGGTCCAGGTCGATTTGGAAGGGGTCAAAATCCATGTTTGGTTATTTATTTCTAAAGAGATTACTTCCTATCGCCTGTTATTTTTACGATTCAGTAAAGCTAAGTAAGAGCTCAAAGGTGATTCATTACAATTTTTACAAATTAATAAATGAAAAGGTTATGCAGCTTTATCCTTGGCTGGTCCGGTGTTTCTAGAACGCGCCGGTTTTCGATAAGGATTTTCTTGCAAATGATTGCCTTTTTATCGCTCCTTTTGTTATTTAATAAAGATAGAGATAAATTGGCGTTTTTTTTAATCGCACTCTTCCTTTCACATGGGTTTTTTTCGCAAATGGTTGTTCCTTTAAGCGCTTCTTTCACAAGTTAACGGAACTATGTAATAGCTCAAAAGTTTTTTTGTTTTCATTAGACGCATTAAATGTAGACAGTTTCTCAATAATGAATAATAATTTAACAAATTTGAAACTTTCAGAGTGCAAATATATCTGTAACTCATAACGTCTAAATTTTTTAGGGTAAAATAAAAATATTAGTGTGAAAATCTTGATTTTTTCAAATATCGTCCTGCTGCGCTATTTACTTTATGTGGGGAGGAGAGAAGTGACCTTTATACAGTTGCAGTTAGATTCTCAACCAAATTTTAACAAAATATTTCTACTTTCGGCCAAAAAGCCTGAAAGCTGCGACTGAAAATTTAGACGCATTGTTAGCGTGTTTCTCAACAATTATTTTGAATGCTGTCTGCAGTTTTGGATCCTGTAAGACTACTATGTGAAGCCCTTTACACCACTCTCCACAATTTTCGTACGTGCCGAAAACTTGCTGTGGAATGTTTCGCAGTACAGTCGCCAACTTATTACTTTTTCCTTTATTTTGAGCCACAGCATAACCAAAACACTTCTTTAAGTGAGGTATAGCACCCTTCTTCTTCATGTCTTTAAATTTGTTTTGAAGAGAGTACAATTCTTTACCAAAGCCCTTCTGATTATGATTTTTATCAGCCCGTTTAAAGACAGTTTGCGAATTTCCTTGACGTACTTTAGCTCTAGTTAAGCTGTCTTCATCGTCGATAAGCACTCGGACATTCAGTCCTGTTTCTTTCAATATTTTGCTATTATTTATTAGCTGAGCACCGAGATCCACTTCCATAGCTCTATCACTTTTTTCGAAGTTCTTAGGACAATCATGTGTTTCTTGTTTCCCCTGGAGACACATTTTACATTTTCTGTTCCTGCACCCGAAATCTAGAATTTTAGCAATAATAAAACCAACTATGGCACCATAAGCATTGAGGCTGTCGTAGCTTCTCCCATTGCTTCGCTTACTCCATCCAATATCAAAAGAAACAATAATGTTCACAATTGGACCTAAAGCCGTATCAAAAGCACTCCTAATATTTATATCCTTTTTGACGATGTTGTTTTCGTCAACGATATTTTTGTCGATGTCTTGAGAACGATGTGGATCTGTAGCATAGCGAAGTTGGTTTAAACGGGGATAAATCTCAGAGACTATATCATTTGGCCTGTACTGTGGAAGAAAGAAATTTACTAATAAGGTTTTAAAAAAATTGTATCAATATAAGATATTCAGTATACAGGAAATTCTTACAGATCGTCGCATAATTAATCTACATTCTCGACGATGAGTCGTTGCTCCAATTCTGCAGCTCGTTTGCGACTTTCTTTTGCAGTTTCCTCTATTGCTGAACCAACATCTCGCTCGTATCTTTTGTAAATTGTGGAAGAAATCGTGGGCATGGTCAAACGTGTCAGTACTTCATTCTGTGGGATGTTAAAGCATATCATTCTCTAATGTATTACGGATTGATCAGAAAGTAATTGGTGCTGACCAGCTTAATAATTGAGGACGAACTCTAAAGCCTAAATTTTGAATTAGCTCCATTTAAATGCCTAAAAGCTTTCGCTTTTCTGTTATAGCAAACAGATTCTGGAGTCACCTGTAATAAGTTTAGATTAAATTCGCATTCACTGTGAAAACACGCAAATAAATTTTGGAAGGAAATAGTAATTGAAATAGAATGTACATGAAAATAAGTGATGAGCAGTTTTTGAGAATATACCTTCTGTTTTGCCGATTTGTAACTCTTTTAATCGCAACAACAAAATTTGTTCCGATTAAACTCTGGATAGGCTTCTTCCTGCAATGTTCACAGGCCGTAAATATTTTTAAAAAAAAATTGACCTTCAACGATGAAGATATCAAATGTGACGTCATTTTTAACGAACTTAGTAAATACTTTTTTTCTCAAACCTGATTAGCGAACTGTAAATAGAATCTCGTACAATATTAATCTCTAAAGATTATTTTTAAAGATAATGTCAGAAGGATAGGATTGAGGCACTATTTACTTGATTGAAGGAACAGAGTACTTAGTTACACTGTTAACTACAGTTTGTCCTCTAACTAAAAAAGATGACGAACTTTTATACCTTTCTCTTATTCTTGACAGTTCTCCTTGATTCTATAGGTAAATATAATAATGTAATACATCTATAATTATTTTTAAAACGTTTGTCGGCTTTCCGCAAATAAAAATTTGTCCAATGTAATCCGCGTTCGAACCCAATTGCTATTTTTTCAAAGTCCATCTGTGTTTGTCAAAAACGTGTAGGAATTTAATATGAATTTATTCCAGCTGAATCCGGAATGCGTGTGTGATAAAAAGGAAGGTTACGTCTTCGCATGTAGCACCTGTACACATGCGTAAATGTAAACGTCCATATGTGCACGTCTAAATTCCGACGTGCACCAATGGGGCGTGTCCCATATGTGCATTTTAAACCCTCAAATATGCATGATGAAACTCTGACGTGCACTAATGGTATACTTCCAACCATGCGCCTCAAAATTAAGATGCGCGCAGATGGTACTCTGCCAACTGCGCACGTTCATCCGATTAACTCGCAATGCATCAGGGAATGATATGCGTTAGAATCCCACAGATTGAACCATCCAAGGTACACTGGTATGAATTTGCCTCTAAGTGTGTTAGGATTTTCTTTTCATCCCTTATTGAGGGAGATCAAAAAATTTTCAGAATGATTAAACATTTTTTGAACAACTCAATACACATCGGATAACAAAAGGACAATTGCAGATCGACTGGTTTCGGATTTTTTGTTTTATCTGTCTCCAAAAAGTCCGCCGCATATGTGTAAAAGCGCACTACTTTCTGTACCAACTTATTTCAAGTGAAGCAATATTGCTGCTATTTTTTCAGAACTAAGTTTACATTCCGGCTGTAACCCTAATGGCGATTGGCCTGATACTCCCCGTCCGGGTCGTTGGCGACCTATTTCTTCTTCTTCTCGTCGCATACCTCAGTCTCCTGCCGAGTCCGGGCCTCCTGCACGTGCCAGGTCCAGATCTCCTCCTGCCTGGTCTCTTCCTGTCAGGTCTCCACCTACCGGGTCTCCTCCTGCCAGGCTTCGTTTTTCCGGAACTCCTAATTACCAGATACTTGGATATGGACTCGGACAACTTGGACTTATTCGGCTTATTCCCCTGATCAATCCTCACCGGCGATTCGAATTTCGAAGATACACATTTGATCCCGATTCACCACTTGTACAGCGAGAAAGAAGAAATGTCTATGGGCCCATGCCAATTCTAGAACAACTTGTATTAGCAGCATCTAGTGGAGATGTTTTTGCAATATTGAAGACTAGTGGTAGACTTGGTGGAATGTATGTATCTAGGGGAAGAATCTACCGGGCGAAAATAAACATAGGAAGCGGTATTGTTACAGAGATGACCCCACAAGAAATGGCTGAAGTTTCACTAGGCCGTACCTTTCGAATAAATGGGTATTTTAGCGTAGTAGTTGTAAACCACGATTCTCTACAGCTGAACCAATAATTCAATTTAAAAATATTTTAACCTGTTTGTCAATGCGCATGGTCCGAAGTGATACGTAAGCTATGGTTAGTGAATATTAAAAAAATACCAACATTCGATTGATGTATATGGAACTCGATTTAAGAAGGTACATTTTGTTATAAAAATGTGTTATCTGACTTTGGAAACAATAAATTAAAAAAAATATATATAATACCGTTTTTATCGTATAAGCTTTTTTTGGTCTTCTTCCATAGTTTAATTTTAACTACACTATTTTTCAAACTCAAGTTTTTTCTATTTCAATTCTTATTATTGGGACAGATTTATAATCTGAAGTATTTTCAAAACAGAGGACTATTTGGCTAAAAATTTATGCATTTTGTTGAAAATTCGTCTTTTCTGATAGAAATTTAATATTCTTCGCAGAAAATTGATCCTTTTTGGTTAAAAATGCAATTATTACGATAAACTATTTGGTTTTAAATGAACTTTTCTGTTGGAAATTCAACAGTTTTCTAGATAATTCGTCTTTTTTATAGATCATTAACATTTGGTTCAAAATTCATGTTTTTGGTTGAAAATTTGACTATTTTTTTGAAAATTCATCTTTCTTGCTTGCAAATTAACTTTCTGATTCAAAATTCATCTTTTCCTGTTCGGAAGTCAACTTTTTCTAAAACGTTTCACTTTTCTTGAAAACTAAACTCTTTCGTTGAAGGGCGTAAGTACCAAAAACCGAAATTTTCAGGAGACAAAAAAACTGTCTATGTTTAACGCGTGTAATTTGAAACAAGAATACTTCTAAGCTACACTGGAGCCTGCAGATGAGGGATCTGATTTTAAGGTATTCCTAGAACTGCTGGCCTCTTGTGACCTCGGAATGTGGTGATATGTGAAGCAAGGAAGGCGGTGCTCACTAACTGTTCAACCATGCGTAAAACACCAGCAGCGTAGAGACAAAGGAGCAGTGCGCAGGTACTCACGCAAGTATATTGCGTAATATTAGGGAATGGTTCACATGCCACTGTCTGTTCACGTTTGAATGGCTCGGACTTAGGAAGAAAGCTAAGCCCGAAACCGCTCTTATCTCCAGGTCCCAGTGTATTACTTAGTTAAATTAAATTATGAAAGAAGCGCTTAAAAGAACAACTATTTGTGAGAAAAACCCATGTGAAAGAAACGGTGCGTTCCAAAAAAATTCAATTTTAAATTTGGTAAAAACCTGTAAAAACCTCTTCATATTTTAACACTACTTGACTATCTGCGAGAATTTGCAGCGGCGCGCGCAGTGATAAATTCGCATTGGTATGAGTGCCGTAGACACTGGATGAAGACTCAGTGCTCCCAAATCTCGGATCTTTTCGCACTGCGCATGCGTCACGTCGGCAACCAGATTGGTTACTATTGGCTTGCTTATTGAAAATGATTAAATGTGCAAATACATTGCTCACAACAAAAAGTAATTGTAAAACGCATTAAGAACTATGTAATTATTTATTTATACTACATGTGAAATTGTCTGAGGAAAAAATTTCCATTAAATGGATTTCATATTTTTTACCGTAGAATCAAACGACGTTATTAGTTTTATTGTTATATCTCAAGAATTTGAAAAAATTATGTAAACAATTTTAGTTTAAATCTTTCTTTCTGTTTTGCCGATTTTTCAGTCTTTTCATAGCAATTACAAAATGTTTGCCTATTACAGTCTGGATAGGTTTGTTCCCGCAATGTTGACAGGTCGTAAATATTTTTTGAAAATAATTGACCTTCAAAGATGCACGTACAAGGCTATATAAAATGTGACGTCATTTTTAACGAACTCAGTAAATACTTTCTTTCTGAAACCTGATAAGCGAAATGTAAATAGAATCTCGTACGATATTAATCTCTAAAGATTATCTCTAAAGATAAGTTACACTGTTAACTACAGTTTGTCCTCTGACTAAGAAAGATGACGAACGTTCATACCTTGCTCTTATTTTTGACAGTTCTCCTTGATTCTATAGGTAAATATAATAATGTAATACATTTATAATTATTTTTAAAACGTTTTTCGGCTTTCCGCAAATAAAAATTTGTCCAATGTAATCCGCGTTCTATCCCAACTGCTATTTTTCAAAAGTCCATCTGTGTTTGTCAGAAACGAGTAGGAATTTAATCTGAATTGATTCCAGCGGAATCCGGAATGCGTGTGTTATAGAAAGGAAGGGTACGCCTTTGCATGTAGCAACTTTACCATACACATGCGCAAATGTAAACGTCCATATGTGCACGTCTAAATTTCAACGTGTACCATTGAGGTGTGCACAGATGGCACCCTCCCAACTGTGCGCGTACAGATATGGCACAATTCTGACTGTGCAGCATGAAATTCATACGTGCAAAGATGGTACTCTCCCAACTGCATACGTTGAAATTTAGACTCCTGGTGAGCGAAAATTTCCGTAAGTTATTAAACTGGATGACCCGAATGTTTTTCCCATTAACTTGCAACGCATCAGCGAATGATATGCTTTAGCATCCCACTGATTAAACCATCCAAGGGACACCGGTACGCCACATGTGTGTATAAGAGCCCACTATTTTCTGTACAATAGGTTTTCAATAAAATAATTTTGTGCTACTCTTCTTTTTACAGAATTAAGTTTACAGTCCGACTCTAACCCTAATGGTGATCGGCATGGTACTCCCGACCTCCTACTCAATCTTTCCCAACCTTCTTCTTCTCGTCGCATACTTCGTTCTCCTGACGACATCGAGCCTCCTCTACGTGTCAGGTCCCGGTCTCCTCCTGCCAGGCTTTCTCTTGCCAGGACTCTCGATCACCAGGTACTTGGATATGGAATTGGACAACTTGGACTTATTAGGCTTATTCCCCTTGCCAATCCTTACCGGCGATTCGAATTTCGAAGATACACTTTCCATCCCGATTTACCAGTTGAACAGCTAGAAAGAAGAAATGTCTATGGGCCCATGCCAATTCTAGAACAAATTGTATTAGCAGCATCTAGTGGAGATGTTTTTGCAATATTGAAGACTAATGGTATTCTTAGTGGAATATACATATCTAGAGGAAGAAGGTACCGGGCGAAAATAAACATAGGAAGCGGTATTGTTACGGAGTTGACCCCACAAGAATTGGCTGAAGTTCCGGTAGGCCGCATCTATCGAATAAATCGGTATTTTAGTGAAGTAGTTGCAAACCACGATTCTCTACAGCTGAACCAATAATTCAATTTAACAAAATTTTAAACTGTTTGTCAATGCGCATGATCCGAGCTGATACCTTAGCTGTGGTTGGTGGAAAATACATCCATTATAAAAATATGATATTTGACTTTGCAAACAACCTATTGTTATAAAAAATAAAATATTGTTTTTATCCACTGAGCTTTTTTGGTCTTTTTTCACTCTTTAGTAGTTTTGAAGTAATTTGTTTTACCTAACTTATGTCTGTGTAGAAGATTATTATGGACCAGTTGGATTCAAAAGTGGGTCTAAATTCATGTTTGGTCATTTCTTTTCTAAACTGATTTCATCCTTTCGCATGTTCACTTTAAGATTCAATAGTAATAATAACTATTTTATTCTTGGTTGAAACTTCATCCAGTATGAGTTGAAAATTCAACTATTTTGTTAAAAATTCATATTTTCCGGCTTGAAAGTCAACTGTTTTCTAGAATATTCTACTTTAGCTGGAAAACTGAACTCTTTTATTCATTTTTGCTTCAAAAAATATATTTTTTAGTTGAAAATTCAACTATTTGGTTGAAATTTCTTGTATTTTGTTGAAAATTCGCTTTTCGTTAGAAAATTCATCTATTTCGTTCAAAGTGTAACTATTTTATTGACAGTTTTATTATTTTCTTGGAAATTCAACTATTTTCAAAAAGTAATCTTTTTTGGTCGCAAATACAACTGTTCTTTTAAAAATTCGTCATTTTGGATTGAAAATTCATCTTTTATGATAGAAAAATCGTCTTTCGGAGATTAAAAAGAACTTTTTAGTTAACAATTCAACTTTTTGGGTTCAAAATTCAACGTTCTTGGTTGGAAATGCAACTTGAACTGTATAAAAAGACACTTCTCTTCTTTCCACATAAAGTCAATAGCGCAGCAGGGTATTATTTTTTAAAAATTGAAGGTTTTTATGGTAAAATTTTTATTTTCGATAGTAAACTTTAAACTTTATGAGACATAGAAATATTATTACGAATGAGGTGAAAATTCATAGTTGTCGGCTACCATATTGAATCCGCCATTTTGTTTTCCTTATTTTTCATATCAGATTCGTAATCAATGTCCTCGTAAACCTTTGTATACCAAGTTTCATGAATTTCTGATGAAAACTTGAATTATGACCGTTTTTGCATGCCTCCTGGCCCACTGTGGAGCGGAGGTATTGACGGTCCATCTGAATGAGGCTATGGAGACAGAAGCGGCTAATGAGTCCTTCCAAAAAAGAAAAGCATGAAGGACTCTCTGAAAAGGAAACCGAACAGGCAAACGTAGCAGGCTAGAAGAACGGCTGCGGGGGCTGGAGCATCGATAAAAACAACGCCGACAACCAAAATTGAGGACACCCCACCGGGAGGAGGGGCTAATCCTATAAAGAGTTACAAGCTAGCCAAGCATCCGGCGAACAGGCAACCATCGAGGGCTGGGGTGACAGCTGGAGGGCGCTCGAAGGAGTGTCCGCAAATCAGTGCCAAACTTCGAGACCTTCTTCTGCAGGGGTGGGGTCTTCGTATTTGTGGCAGCCGACCCAGCGACTATAGCTTCGCTACGAAATAAAGTGGCTAAGACAAGGCCCGCGGAAGGTGCACACCTCATAGTGGGTGGAGTTGAATTGTTCCAAAGGATTCTGAGGGCTACGGCGTAGATCCTGGGTAAGCTGAAAGATCCGTTTGTGGTCCTTCGACGCTTGGAGGTATTCAACACCTTGTTAAGGACACCGACCTGGCGAATCATCAAGCACGATCGGCCTCAGGGAGAGAGCACAACGGGAGGTCCTAAACAACTCCTAGTATTTTAGTAATCCAGAAACTTGGTGCTAGAACTATGTTCGAGAGATCTAAAGGTGATAGCCACAGATCGTAGAGCAATTGGAATGCTAGTCATAGGGTCTGTCTACTTTTAATATGACATCGAAACCAACCCACCAGAGGAAGTACGTATACTGGTGGAATACTGCATAGTGAGGGGTGTCCCTCTTCTGTTGGGGTGCGATGCTAACTCCCACCATACTTTGTTGGTGTAGCACGGACATTAACTCAAGAGAGAATGGTCTATTGAAATATTTAATTACTATCGATTTAGATATTCTCAACATGGAGAATACCCCGACGTTTCGCAACTCTAGGGAAGAAGTCATTGACATCACCCTCTGTACTGGCAGCTTTAGAGACAAAGTTAAGAACTGAATAGTCTAAGACGAACCCACTCTCTCAGGTCACTCACAGATAGAGTTCGAGTTGGAATCTACTGTAACCGCGGCCCCATTTGTGTCATAAATTTCAGAAGAACAGACTGGAATCAGTATTCCACTGAACTGAAGAGTGCACTCTCGAAGGTTCCCAGGTCAAGTGGAGACTTGGACACCCGGGAGATGACAGCCAATATTTTCACGGAAGCCATCAAATCTAAATCTAAAACTCGAAGAGTTTCGTAGGGACACCAGCAATAAGTTCATACGTGCCAATACTGGTATAACGGATGAACTATGGACCTCATTTACGACGATGGGGAATTAATACAGGGGTGGACTGCGTAAGACCAAGGAAGAGAGCTGTACCAAATTTTGCACCGATATCGAGGACACGGCAGAGGCAACTAGACTGAACAGGCTGCTCTCTCGAAATCCGGTAGCTATTCCAGGCACTCTTAAATTACCCGATGGAGGATACTCAGTGTCGGACGAGAAGACTTTGGCTCACCTGATCATGGCACATTTTCCGGGCTTTATGAGGTCTGGGAAAAAAAAGCCGACAACTATGAGGTACCCAAAGCCGCCTGTGGCTCAACTTGGCCCAAAACGGCGACTAGCCTACAAGACTGTTAACCCCTCTAGGGTCAGGTGGGCTCTGAAGTCTTTCAGACCATACAAGTCTCCTGGTCCAGATTGCATATAGCCGGTCTTCTCACATAAGACTGAATAGATCCTCATAGGGCCGCTCATGAGACTTGCTAGGGCTAATCTTCACGTAAGGATTTACGTCTCATCAGCCTCACACATTTTTCATATTAAATACGAGCGACACGCCTAGAGTGCTAGTCACTTTACCGAAATGGTCCCAAGCGGAGCAATAATGGAACTTCCGCATGTTGGGTAACAGGAGCCTAACAACGATTAAGGGTGATACCACTTTATATGGAACTGTTGACTCGGGATGTCCGCAGGGAGGCGTTTTATCGCCTCTGCTGTGGTGCTTGGTAGGTGGATGAACTGCTTCATCTACTCACGAGTCAGGGCTCCCACGCTATAGGCTATACGGGCGACACACGGGTCATCGTGCGCAGCCGGTATCTGGATGCGCTCTTCGGATAAGAAGCTGTTGTAAAACAAGCATCTGCAAATCATGCAAAAAAAAGCTTACAGTGACCCTATAGTTCAGTACGAGAGCCATAGGGAAAAGCTGCGGCTTGAAACCGTAGACACTTATGTGAATCTATACAGAGATCCTGCGACACAGGCTAATCTTTGCGGCGGTGGTCTGGTGGAGCAGAGTCGAACTGTCCACTGTGAAGTCTCGACTGGAAAGAATCATGGAACTGGTTCTAAGAGGCCTCACTGGTGTCTATTGTAGAAGGAGTGAAATGGGCTTCACAATTCCGATGGCATCCAACGCCACAGTCCTACCATCTGAGATTACGGCCGTGCTCCAGTGCGCCTAAAAGGTATAGAAGTAAGGCAACAAAGAAGCATCTGCATCTGCTCAGACAGCAGGGCTGCTATAATGGCCCTGAATGGAACAACGACTACGTCGCTACCAGCATGGGAGTGCTTTGAGGCACTGATACATCTAGCGACGGTAAACCGAGTGACTCTACATTGGATCCCTGGACATAGTGGCATCAAAGGCAATGAGATCTCAGACAGACTAGTAAAACTAGCAGCAAAAAAAATGCACTGGTCCCGAACCAGTTGTGCGCATTTCTAGTATGTTAGTCACTGAAGAAATCAACAGCTGGCCGCTGACCGAGGAACATCAAAAGGAGTAAATGATGATAACTTGCTGCAGACAGGTCAAAACACTTATGTGCTTAATCTCAAAACCTAATACAGCTGAGGAAATATACAAGCTCGATAGGAATGAAGTCAAGGTCCTAACAGAAATGTTTATAGTACATACAAACCTCAGCTATCACAAAAATGAGATAGGGCTCGCACGTAGTCTCCTCTGTCGCCTGTGCGGAAAGGATGATGAGACAGCTATTCATACCCTTTGTCACTGTCTTGCAATAGCATGGAAGCTCTGGCACTCACGGGCAGTAACTTCATCAGTGAGTCAGACAAATCGTCAAATTGCATGGCTGCTATCCTCGCCGTATGGAGAGGGCTTTGTGGTCACGCTTAGGCCTACAAGGGGATGCAACGGGATTACCCAAGCGTC
Organism: Andricus curvator; assembly: GCA_932195095.1. Classification (NCBI taxonomy): domain Eukaryota; kingdom Metazoa; phylum Arthropoda; class Insecta; order Hymenoptera; family Cynipidae; genus Andricus; species Andricus curvator. Next base: position 25,674 of record CAKNYM010018675.1, read on the forward strand.
AGGGGATCTTGTGGTCTCAACCTTAACAATAATGATAATATTACTAACCTCCATTAAATTTTATAAGAAGTGCTTTAAAAAAACAATCATTTGTGAAAGACCCCATGTGAAAGGGATGGTTCGTTCCAAAAAACGCCAGTTTTAGCTCGAAAAGGGTAATATAACTTTTTTCTTTTTGAATTAAAAAAATAAAAAGAGTTCTTTGGAGCTACTACTTAGCTCTAATAAATCGTGAAAAGAACAGGTGAAAGAAAGTAAACACTTTTGAAAATAAATGATCAAACATGGATTTTGACCGACTTCTAAATCAAATAGGACTATTATCTTCTACACAGACATAAGTTAGATAAAACAAATTACTTTAAAGCTATTAATGCTTTTAAAGTCAGATATAACATTTTTATAATGAATCTATCTTCTTAAATCTAATGTCATATACATCAGTAAAATGTTTGCATTTTTTTTTAGTATTTTGAATTTAATGGTCAAGTTTTAGTTTCTCAACGATGTCGATATGCTGACCTCGGTGACGTCACGGGCTCAGATTTTCCACCATCCATGGCTGAAATATCAACTCGGATCATGCGTATTGACAAAAAGTTAAGAACAAATTTTAACTGTATCATTGGTTTAGCTGTAGAGAATCGTGGTTTACAACAACTATGCTGAAATGCTTTTGTACTGGGCGAATGGGGCCTACTGGAACTGCCTCAATTTCTTCTACAATCATCTCCGTAACCTTACCGCTTCCTATGTTTATTTTCGCTCGGTACTTTTTTGTTCTACGCATATATATTGCAGTAAGAATACCACTAGTCTTTAATATTGCAAAAACATCACCATTAGATGCTGCTAATACAATTTGTTCTCCGATTGGCATGGGCTTATAGATATTTTTTTCCCCTCGCTGTACGACTAGCGATTCGGCATGAAAAGTGTATCTTCGAAATTCGAATCGCCGGTGAGGATGGGAGAGGGGAATGAGCCTAATAAGTCCAAGTTGTCCAAGTCCATATCCAAGTATTCGGCAATCAAGTATCCTGGTAATAGAAGGCCTGCCAGGAGGAAACTCGGCAGGAGGAGACCTGGACCTGGGACGAACGGCAGACACGGGACCGGCAGCAGATTGAAGTATGTGATGAGAAGAAGAAGAAGAAGGCCGCCAACGACCCGGGCGGGGAGTATCAGGCCCATCGCCATTAGGGTCACAGCCGGAATGTGAACTTAGTTCTGAAAAAGCAGCAATATTGTTTCGTTATAAATAAGTTTGTACAGAATGTAGTGCGCTTCTACACACATGCGGCGGAATTTTCGGAGACAGATAAGACAAATAATCCGAAACCAGATGATTTATGTGGGATGCTAAAGCGTACCATTCTCTGATGCATTGCGAGTTGAACGGAAAATCATTGGTGCCAACCAGTTTAATAAATTATGAAATTTGTCGATCACCTAGAATCTGTGCACGCGCAGAGTTGCGAGAGTACCATATATGTAACGTCTAAAATTTATCGTGCATAGTTCGAAATTCACCGTGCGTGTCGGAATTTAGACGTGCACATGCACGCTTACATTCACTCACGTGTAAACTTGTTCTAGTAATGCATTCGAGACGATTTCGAGACAATTCGAGATTTTCTTGAAACATGTTCAGGAGAACTCAAAACTTCATGGAGGTCGAGAATCTCGAATAAAAAATCTCGAGATCTCGAATCGAGAATCTCGCAACTTTTTATTCGAGATTCTCGATCTACATGAAGTTTTGAGTTCACCTGAACATGTTTCAAGAAAATCTCGAATTTTCTCGAAATCGTCTCGAATGCATCACTAACCTCTTCCATGCAAAGCCGTACTCTTACTTTTTATAACACACACATTCCGATTAAATTAATGCTCATTTGGATAAACACAGATAAATTTTTATTTGCGGACAGCCAATAAATGTGTTAAAAATGATTATAGATGCATTCAATTATTATATTCACCTATACAATTAAAAATAACCGCCAAGGATAAGAGCAGAGTATAAACGATCCTCATATTTTCCAATTAGAGAACAAGCTATGTTTAGCAGTATAACAATAAGTATTCTCTTCCTTCATTCGAATAAATAATGCCTCAAGTCTATGCTTCTGTGATTATTTATAGATTTAATCTTCAGAGATTATTATCATACGAGATTCTTTTTATATTTCATGAGTCAGTTTCGAAGGAAAAGATTTACGAACTTCGTTAAGACTGACGACACACGTTATATAATCTTGTACGTTTGCACTTATTCTTGGCATCTTAGTCCAATTATTGGCTTCTTTAGAACTATTGATCAGCTATTGATCTTTTTATAATTTATTAGATAATATAACAGCTTAGCTTGCTTTGCTTTATTTCATTTAATTTCGACATCATTTTGACTTATAATGCATGCATAAAAAAATGAAACTCAGGTTATTTTTTTTCATCGAGAAAAGTTATGAGGATAAATTGTTCGTATTTTTTAGTACTATGAATAGCCGTTCATAAAATTTTTGAATCTTGAATAAAGTGGTCTCAAAATTTTTGAAAATGCTTTAACTTTTTGAATTTTTATCCAAAATGGCTAGCTAACAAACTTGACCTTCAGTTTAGGACACTAAAAGAGTATACCAGAGGCCAATCCCATCTGTCCATTCTTTCGAAAGTTATCGCGCTAACAGACTCAAAATTTACAGACGCACACACAGAGAGAGACAGACGGACAGACAGACATATTCGAAAAAATATTTTTCGGATTCAGAAAGTCTCAAAACGTGGACATTTGAGAAAAACTTTGGGGGGGGGGTCAAATTTCACACCTTCTATGATGAGAATATAAAAATATGAATAGAATCTGGTACGATAATAATCTCGTAAACTAATGTCAGAGGGACAAGCTTGAGGAACAGTTTATCCTCAAAACATGAGAATCGTTTACACTTCCCTCTTCTTCTCGACGGTTATCCATAATTCTATGGGTAAGTATAATAAAAAATACATCTATAATTATTTTTAAAAAATTGTTGGCTTTCCGAAAATAAAACTTCGTCCGATATAATCCGCATTCTAGCGTAATTGCTATTTTTTTCAAAGTCTATTTGTGTTTGTCCGAAATGAGTGCGAATTTAATCTGAATTTATTCCAGCGGAATCCGAAAAATGTGTGTTATAAAAAGGAAGGGTACGTCTCTAAATGTAGTAACTTTACATATGACTCAGCATCTCACAGAAATCATCATCCAAGGGACATCGATATGAATTTGCCTCTAGCGGTGTTGGGATTTCTGGTTCATCCCTTACTAAGGGAGATCAAAATATTTTTAGAATGATCAAACATTTTTTTAACAACTCAACACACATCGGATTACAAAGAAAGAATGGCGGATTGGCTGGTTTCGGATTTATATTTCTTATATGTCCACTCAAAATTCCGCTGCATGTGTGATAAAAGCGTACTATACTTTTCGTACAAAATAACGCCAACGAGCCCGCCAGGGTCGTTTCCGACCTGCTTCTTCTTCTTCTTCTCGTCACATACCTCAGTCTTCTGCGGAGCGCGAGCCTCCTCTACGTGCCAGATATAGGTCTTTTTCTGTCAGGCCTTTTCTTAGCTGGACTCGACTCCTGATTATCAGGTACTTGCATATTGATTTGGTCAAGTTTGGCCATACCTTAATCTCCTGTCGGGCCGTGTCTACCGTTCGTCCGAGGTCTCCTCCTTCCAGGTCTCCTCCTGTCAGGTCTCCTCCTGCCAGGTCTCCTCCTGTCAGGTCTCCTCCTGCCAGGTCTCCTCCTGCCAGGTCTCCTCCTGCCAGGTCTCCTCCTGTCAGGTCTCCTCCTGTCAGGTCTCCTCCTGTCATGTCTACTCCTTCCAGGTCTCCTCCTGCCAGGTCTCCTTCTGCCAGGTCTCATCCTGCCAGGTCCCCCCTGCCGAGTTTCCTCCTGCCAGACCTTCGATTGCCAGGGCACTTGATTGTCAGATACTTGGATATGGACTTGGACAATTTGGACATATTCGGCTCATTCCCCTTGCAGATCCTCGCCGGCCATTCGAATTTCGAAGATATACTTTTCATCCCGATTCGTCAGTTCAACTGCGAGAAGAAAGAAATGTCTTTGGGTCGATGCCAATCCTAGATCAAATTGTATTAGCAGCATCTAATTGTGATGCTATTGCAATATTGAAGACTAATGGTTTTCGTGGAATATATACAGCTAGAGGAAGAAAGTAACGGATGAAAAGAAACATAGAAAGCGGTAAGGTCACGGAAATGACTGTAGAGCTAAACCAATAATTCAATTCAGTAATTTTAAAGTTTTTGTCAATGCGCATGATCCGAACTGATACCTAAGCTATGGTTGATGGAAGATTCGATTAATGTATATGGAATTAGATTTGAGAAGATACATTCATTATAAAAATGTTTGTTTACTCCTTTTTAAAAGTGGTTACTTCCTTTCGCCTGTTCTTTTCAAGATTCAATAGAGCTAAGTAATGATATCACAAAATAACTTTCTTCCTTTTTTTTAATTTAAAGATATAAAAGTTATGCTACACTTTTTGTGTAAATATTTTCGTTCTTGGGGGCACGTCGTACATTTGAGAAAGGTTTTCTCGCAGGTGGTTACTTTTTTCAAGCTCCATTCCCGATTCAATAGAGCTAAGTAATAGGTAGTATTTGCAAAGTTAAAGAAAATCTTTGAACAATAATTCATACTTTTTAATTCCAAAAAAATCAGTAAAATTTTTCGAAAGACGGTAATTTTTATTTCATAGTTGTTGCAAATACCACAATTTTCCACGTACTTTGAATGATTGAAAAATAAATTAGCTTAAAATTTTGCGGACGCTCATATCTTAATTGTTTTTAAATTCCGTTAATTTGAAGGTTTTTGCAATTCCGAATACTGTTTAGGTTTTAGTTTTTCTTTTCAAATGTAAATTTAGATTCTCACAAAATCGAGAAATTTCATTTTTTGAACCACATTTTAATTTTAACTAAATTCTTTTTCAAACTCGAATTTTTTGTATCTCAATTCTCATCATCGTCTTGCCATCTTTTTTGATCAAAAATAAAACTGTTTCAAACGGTAAACTTTAAACTTTGTGAGTTGTAGAAATATTTGCCATTTAGCTCTATTGAATCTTAAAAAGAACAGGTGAAAGGAAGTAACCAGTTAAAAAAAAAATGGATTTCGACCCACCTCTGAATCGAGCTGGACCATTATCTTCTACACAGACATCAGTTAGGTCAAAAAAAATTACTTCAAAATTATTAGTCAGTAAAAAAAGTCCAAAAAAAGCTTAGAGGTCAAACAAGTTACTTTAAAACTATTAATGATTGGAAAAAAGAATAAAAAAACTTAGAGGATAAAAACTGTATTTTATTTTTTATAACAATAGCTTGCTACTTCCATCTACGTCCACATACATCAATCGAATGTTGGTATTTTTTTAAAATATTTCAAATCCATAGGTTACGCATCAGTTCGGATCATGTGCATTGACAAACAGTTAAACAAAATTTGTAATTGAATTATTGGTTCAGCTGTAGAGAATCGTAGTTTACAACTACTATATTGTAATACTGTAGTATTGGACGGGCGGGGCCTACTGGAGCTGCGTCAATTTCTTCTCGAATCAACTCCGTAACTTTACCGCTTCCTATGTTTATTTTCGCCCGGTACTTTTTTCGTCTAGATGCATATATTCCAACAAGAAGACCACTAGTATTTAATATTGCAAAAACATCACCATTAGGTGCTGATAATACAATTTGTTCTCGGGTTGGCATGGGCCCAAAGAGATTTCTTTTTTCTAGCTGTACAACTGGCGAATCGGGACGAAAAGTGTATCTTCGAAATTCAAATCGCCGGTGAGGATTGACCAGGGGAATGAGCCGAATAAGTCCAAGTTGTCCAAGTCCATATCCAAGTATTTGACAATCAAGTGTCATGGCAGTAGAAGGCCTGGCTGGAGGAGACGCAGCAGGTGGAGACCTGGCACGAAGAGACCACATGCGTGGAGACCTGGACCTGGTACGTACAGGGGGCTCGGACTCGGCAGGAGACTGAGGTACATGACGAGAAGAAGAAGAAGGCCGCCAGCAACCCGAGCGGGGAGTATCAGGACAATCGCCATCATGTTTACGGCCAGAATATAAACTTGATTCTGAAAAAAGAGCAGCAATATTGTTTTATTTAGAATTATTTTGTACAGAAAGTAGTGCGCTTTTATACACACGTGCCGCCGAATTTCGGGAGTTAGATGAGACAAAAAATCCTAAGCCAGTGAATATCTAGATTCCGCAAAACAAGCACAGATAGACTTTAGAAAAAATAGCAATTGGAATAGAATACGGATAAAATCGGAAAAATTTTTGTTTTCGAAAAACCGAAAGATGTTTTAGAAATAATTATAGATTTATCACATTATTGTATTTACCCATAGAATTAAGAATAACTGCTATGAATAAGAGCAGAGTAGAAACGATCCTCATCTTTGCCAATTAGAGGAATAACTACAGTTAACAGTGTAAGAAATAAGTATTCTGTTCCTTCACTGGATTTATGGTAGACACTATATAAATATTCTATGTAAAAACCGGCTTTCCCTAAAATTTACAAGATTATATAAATTGTGATGTCAATTTTAGCGAACTTTGTAAATAACTCTTTTCCTTGGACAAGCTTGAGGCACTATTTACTCTACTGAAGAAACAGAATACTTATTAGTTACACTGTAAACTATAGTTTCCCCTCTAATTGAAAAAGATAAGGATCCTTTATACTCTGGTGCTGTTTTTAGCAGTTATTCTCAACTCTATTGTTAAATAGAATAATATAATACATCTATAATTATTTTTATAACACACAGTGAGCGCGAATTTAATCTAAACTTGAAACTTAGTCTATTCGACCTCAATTATCAAACTGGTCAGCACCAATGGTTTTCTGGTCAATTCGTGATACATGAGATAATGATACGTTTTATTATCCCATAGAAATCACCATTCAAGAACATCAAAGAATTTTGAACAACTCAATACACATCGGATAACAAACGGAGAATTGCGGATTGACTGGTTTGATTTCTTTCTGTACAAAATAATTTGAAATCAAACAATATTGCCATAAGCGGGTCACGATATCCCAACATACAAGCATGTTTTTGAAAAACGAATCCTCAATTTCTGCTTGCAGAACTAAGTTCACAGTCCAACTGCTATTGACCTGGTATTTCCCGCCCAAGTCGTTACTGACCATCTTCTTCGCGTTGCATACATCATTCTCCTGCCAACTCCGAGCGTCCTCTATGTGCCAGATCCAGATCTCTTCCTGCCAGGACTCCACGATATGCCAACATACAAGCATGTTTTTAAAAAACGAATCCTCAATTTCTTCTTGCAGAACTAAGTTCACAGTCCAACTGCGATTGACATGTTATTTCCCGCCCAAGTCGTTACCGACCATCTTTTTCGCGTCGCATACAGCATTCTCCTGCCAACTCCGAGCGTACTCTACGTGCCAGATCTAGGTCTCTTCCTGCCAGGACTCCTCTTGCCAGGACTCCTGATTTTGAGCCAGTTGAATATAGATTTGGACAACATTGACTTATTCGGCTTAATCCCTATGCCAATCCGTACATGCGATTCAAATTTCAATGACAAACTTTTAATCCCAATTCGCCACTTCTACTGGAATTAAAACAATGCTATGCGCGAATGATAATCCTAGAACAGATTCTATTAACAATATCTAATGGTAGGGTTGCCAGATGGGTCTCGTGAAAAATCAGCACATGGCCGTCTGCACCCGCTCCCCTCCCTCATACACACATGCACACAGCAAGTAGGTAACCAAACCTCACCTAGCCAAACGCCATGCAAGAAAAAAAAATTAATCCGATTCGACGAATCAGGCAAATAAACATTGAGCATGTCAAACAGGAAAATAGACGAAATAGTGCTGCGCTGAGTCTGCTGGAAATTAGGATAAAGATGAATTAAATCACCGTTTCGGGTAAAGATCAGCAGTTCCAGCAGCCATGTCCGCCCAATAAATTGATATTTTAGCGCAGTAATTGTAAATCACGATTCTCTAGAGCTGAACGAATACTTCAATTTAAAAAAATATTAAACTTTTTGTCAATGCGAATGATACAAATTGACACCTAAGCTATGATTGGTGGAATATCAGAGCACATGTGAAGAAGCATATTTTTAACATAAAATATTATTAACTAGTTTGAATTAATAAATATATTCTATTTTTCTGAAATCCATCGAAAATTGATTTTTTCAAATTATTTTCTTTGTTCGAATCTCACAGTTTTTAAAGCAATAAAATAAAGTATTAAGCTTGATAAGAAATTTCACTGCTTGTTTTACTTTGGCCTTGCTGTCAAAATTTCTTTGGTGCCAATTCTGATGTAATATTTATCTTTGCTGATAGTGTTGAATAGCTGAATAATTTATTAAACGAACGTTGTGGAAAAGTGTAAAAAAATTGTAGATAGAGGAAGTTTGCATTTTCTTCGGATTCTTTAAAAAATAGAATTTTCTCAAATTTTATATTTTCAAACCCGAACTCATTAAAAATGTCAATAAGAAATTTACTTTTTTACATTAATGTTATAAAAAATATTTGAAAAATTTTTTATAGTCTTTTATTTTTAATTTTTACCTGCCCCACGCTATATTTAGGCCACCCTAAGAATAAAGAAAGTTTATTGTAAATCAATCCGTTACATCACCACTTTTCCTTCGAATATTAACTTCTTTTTCTGAAATTATTTCAATAAAGTACTTATATATATATATATATATATATATATATATATATATATATAT
>CAKNYM010018676.1:0-13678 GCA_932195095.1 Andricus curvator
CTTCTGGAAAGGTGTAAAAAGACGCCTGTGAAAAGCAGAGCTCTTAATATTAATATTTAGAGGTCGCTCATCGCGAATTTCTATTTCCCATTTAAATAGCATGTGATTTTTTTTTTTAATTGGGAATTTTGTAACTCTTGAGTGGCTTGATGAATTGCTAAGCCCATACCATATTCTTGTAGGGAATTTGACGCCCTACAACAAAGGTCTCTTATGATTTTTTCATAAATTGAATCCTTCAAAAGTCATTTAAGGTTAAAGTTGAATACATAATAAATGTATCGTTTTCTTCCTTAATTTTTGGAAAAAATTTGAAATTTATCACTATTTATCGTAATATTTTTTTCGGAAATTTTATAGTTTATAATTTTCTTCGAAAAAAATATCGTTTAACAATTTTTAAATCGAAAAGCTCAATATCTTTATGTATTACCTGCTTATTTCTTATTAAAATAGTAGTTTTCATCTATTAAGTATCAAGATAATTCAGGTACTAATGAAAAGACGTCACTTTTAGAAACATACTGTTTTGTATTTAGTATAGTATAAAAATAAAATTCAATATAAACAATTTTAAATATTAATACTAAAACAACATTATTTATAAGTTTCGGCGGTAAAATTATCATTACGAACATTAACTCTTATTTTATTGTTTTCTTGTTACAATCTGGAAATTGTCGACGATGTTCTTGCACAACTTGTAAAAAGATATTGAAGTTGGTCCTCGTTTTTTGTTGAGCAGTTATTGTATTCATCAATTAATGCAATACCGCGTTCTGCAAAATCATTTACTACCGCAAGGTCTTTAAAAATTCTACGTTTTCTCGGTAAGAACAATAAAAGACAAATTTTCAAACAATGTTAAACTTGATGATGTGATGATTTGAGTTAGATTATTGTTTTTTTAGAGAAAATTTTAAACTATAAAATATCCGAAAGAACTATTACGATAATGAGTGATAAATTTCAAATTTTTGCCAAAAATTAAGAAAAAAAACTATCAATTTATTATGTGTTAAAAAAATCATAAGAGACCTTTTTTGTAGAGCGTCGAATTCCCTACAAGAATATGGTATGGGCTTAGCAATTCATCAAGCCATTCAAGAGTTACAAAATTCCCAATTAAAAAAAAATTTTACATGCTATTTAAATGGGAAATAGAAATTCGTGATGAGCGACCTCTAAATATTAATATTAAGAGCTCTGCTATGCACAGGCGTCTTTTTACACCTTTCCGCAAGTTTTTAAGTGGGGGTTTTGAAAAAAAATAGTCGATTTTTTCGAACCACCCTAATATATATAATGTATAATGTAACTATAAAGTATCCTTCCACTCATTATAAAAAATACGTTCACGATAAATTACCTGCTCTTTATTTAAAAATATCAATGCAAATATTTTCTGTACCCTCTAAAAATCCTAAATGTGTGCACGCACCATACCCGCACAGGCACGCATGACCTGCGACCCTCACGACGTGCGACACACCTGTCACGCATATGAGGACGCAGCTGTGTCATCCCCTGCGCGCACGTCGTGCGAGAAAATCCGCACGTGGTGCGACGCACGTGCGTCGCACCGTGCGCGCACTTTGCTATCTGGGCAGTTTGTGTTGCGTTCAAATGCATAGGTAAAACCTTGCTGTTCAGGTGTTGTATTAGTGCACGCAGATCATTTGTGATGTTCATCTTTGGCAGTGAATGCCTTTGTGTTGGTTCTACATGTCTGAACTCTAGTAAAGCATGACCAAAATTACTTTCAAGGTGCTGTATTTTTTCTGGGACTTCGGTGTTCAGATCATTGTTATTAATGTCCGGATGTGGTTATAGTGGATCCGGTGCTTGATGTTCATTATCCCTAGCACCTATGCCTTCAGCTTCAATAAAGTTGTATAAATAAAATAAAATAAATAAAATGAAATAAAGTTGTCCACATCTTCCAAGGGAAGTTCATCAATAGGAAGCTGCTGTTCCACTTCCATTTCGATGGCAGCTATTTCAACAGCCGAAAGCAATCTGTTTACAGACATTGAGCATCTTTGATCTGCTAGATTCTGCTCAATTATTCTTGTGGCTAGTTCTGGGTACTTAAGTAAGAAGAGTCGAAGATGTTCTTCCTCTAACTGATGTTTATTGCCGTCGTTTTTCCACGCCAAATCAACCTGATGTTTAATCTTCATTGCTCGATCTTCTGATATGTGTAGACCAGTCCTGATGTCCTTCACCTTAGCGATAAGACATCTTAGTGCGACTCTCTCTATTTGAGGATACTTTGAGGCAAATTTCGTTCTAAGCTTGTGTCCTTTTTCGCGTGGGGTTTCAAACTTCGCACTTTCATAATGGGGACGCATCAATTCCTCATTCATTGTGGAATTGATGCTCTCCCACGGTATTTCTGTTGAGGTGGTTGGCTGCAAATAGCTAACGCTAGCCAAAGCATCCTCGGCAGGCACAGTTGATGTTTCACTGCTTACCGTATGTCGCAGATGTTCTTGCTGGCCAGCTGTTTGATTAGTGACATCTACCTGACCATCTCGCAACTCACCATCACCACCGTCCCGCATGCTGTGGCCCCCAGCGGTGGCTCCAGGGGCGCACCGACGATCCTCGGGAAGCGACAAGCGTTTCAAAATTTTCAAAAGACTCTCCATTAAAATTGATGGGTTTTGGTGTTCCTCTTAGCCACTTTCCTCTTCGTTTCTTGTCTGTCTGGCATGGGAAACCCTGTCAGTAGCAATGCTAGAGCCAACATAGTCTTCAAATTCATGAGAGAAAAGCTCAAGCCCTACCGCGACGACAACGCGAGAACACCTTCGGTAGGGGTATATATGAGGCACCTAGAGCAAGAGTCGAAAAATTATCATTGTCCAGGAAAAGTACGATCGAAAAGTAGTTGGAGCAAGAAAAAGACAAGTTTCGTTCCGCTGTAAAGACGAACAGATTGAAGTTGGAGGAAAAGAGCGACAACGGAGTCGATCTTTTCCTCCAACTTTATTGCGTTCGTCTCTTCCGCGGAGCAAAACTTGTCTGTTTTTTGCTCCAACTATTTCGATTTCTATTTATTCACGAAGGGTTCTCATTCAGTTCTAAACCATTCGCAGGATATTTTGGGAGTGTTTAAATACCTGTACAGAATCGATGAGTTGTAGTAAGTTTATGTATCGGTTTGATAAGTTCTAGGTCTTATAAATTCATGTTTCAATTAATGCAAATGTTTCTCTAACCTTGCCTTTGAAGTGTTTATGAGTGATATAATTTCAGAAACTTCACAAGATTTTTTAAAAGTTGTGAAAACGTCTACGACACTTTTCCGTCAGTCTATAATTTTTTTTCACAAATGATTTATTGATTATTATTCAGAAAAATTTGTGTTTTAAGATTTCTTATCATAATATACATAGGTAGAAGAACTTTTTGTTATTGTAAAAATTTCGATAGCGAAATTTCGATAAAAAATTTTCCGAGACAAATTGTTTTTCCCTCACAGCGTTACAGGCTTCAATAAGAACAACTAAATTTGTTAATGTAAAAATTTCGATAGCAAAGATATAATATAAAGATATAAATATATAAAAGATATAAATATAAAAAAGATAAAATTTTTTTCCCCGCAGCGTTATAAGCATCAATAAAAACAACTAAATTTGTTATTGTAAAAATTTCGATACTAAAATCTTGAAAACAAATTTTCGAACAAATTTGTTTATCCCACCACGTTACAGGCTTTAATAAAAATAACTACATTTATTATTGTAAAAATTTCGGTAGCAAAATTTGGAAGAAAAAATGTTCGAAAAATTTTTTTTTCCTCACCACGTTACAGGCTTCAATAAAAATAACTACATTCGTTACTGTAAAAGTTTCGATAGGAAAATAGACAAAAAAAATTTCGAGAAATTTTCTTTCCCCGATAGTGTTATAGGCTTCAATAAAAACGACTAAATTTGTTATTGTAAAAAATTCGATATCGAAATTGAAAAAAAAAAAAATTTCGAGGAAATTTTTCTTCTTCACAGCGTCATAGGCTTCAAGGAAAACAACTAAATTTGTTATAATAAATTTAAAGGAGGTTTTTTGGGTTTGAATCGTGTGCAAAACTACGAATGTGACCAACGTTTCGTGAACATTGCAGTTGACTTTTTCAGGGCTGACCTGAAACTGAAGTTTCAGGTTATGTTGTTCTCATATATATTCTCTGCGGTGCCTGCGATTGGCCAGAGCGTCCCATCGTGGGGACTGGTCGAACCTAATTGGCCAATCATGCATTTTTTTTTAACCCGGGAAAACGGAAAGCTAAATCGGATTGGTATTATATCCATTGTCCCTATTGATGTTATCAGCGTGTTTAAAGATTTCGATTGCTTCTCTGTGTTTTCTTGGAAAAATATTGTACGTTTTTGCGATGACGGTGGTTTTGTCAAATAAAATGCTATGTCCTGTTTCGATATGATGCTCAGCTAGTGCTGATTCCGTGAAATGTTTTAGCCTGACTTTACTCTCATGTTCCTTCACACGTTGGCTCACCGCCCTCCCGATTTCTCCAATATAGACTTTGCCACAAGAACAAAGGGTTCTATATATTCCCGTATCACTGAGAGGTGCCTTTTCATCTGTAGGTTTGTTTAGAGGTTGTCCTATTTTCGCAGGTGGTTTAAATATGGTTTGGATGTTGTGTTGGTTGAGAATTCTTCCTATTTGTTCTGTGATACATTGAATTTAGGGTAGGATGGTGGTCGTTTTTCTCTCCCTTTCTTTATTAGGTTTGTTTCACTTGTTTTTCAGCGTATTTTCTTATTGCTTTGTCAATTTGTTTGTTTGTGCAATCGTTTTGTATTAGGATTTGTTTAACATTTTGTAATTCCTTTTGTCAGTTATCTTTGTGTGGGCGGGTTTTCTGTAAACTACATGTCCTAATTTGTTATCAGATCTTTTGTAAACCAGTACGTCCAAGAAAGACAATTTTCCGTTTTGTTCAATCTGCAGGATGAACTGGATATTAGGGTGCAATTGATTCATTAAATCGAAGAACTTACATATGTAGTTCATCTAGTCCATGTCCAGATGACAAAAGTGTCGTCAACGTAACGGCACCAAAATTCCGGTTCAAGCTTGAATTGGTTAAAGATTTTAGTTTATAGATTTTCTATAAAGATGTTGGCTTATACAGGTGAGATTGGCGATCCCATTGCTGCTCCTGAGGTTTGTTCGTAGAATTGGTTGTTGAAAGAGAAGTATGTATTATTGGGACAAAATTCTATTAAAGGTGTCAGGTTGGAGGGGAAGTTTGCAAAAGAATTTAATAATATCGATTGTATCAGAGATGGGTACTTTTGTAAAGAAAAATACTACGTCGAAACTCACTAGGATGTCTTGGGGATGCATGTGAATCTGTTGTATCTTTCTGATAGAGTCAAAAGAGCTTTGGACGTGTATGATAGAGTTTCCTGTGAAATAATTCAGTTATTTGGCGAGAAAGGGTGCTTGGTTGTAAGTTGGTCAGTTTATTGCGCTGACGATCGGTCTGAGTGGAATGTTGTGTTTGTGGATTTTTGGAAGTCCGTAAAGTTTTGGAGAGATGGGATTAGTAGGTATTAATTTAGATATTGTTTCGCTGCCAAGTTTGGCGTCTTTTAGAAGGGTTTTTGTTTCGCTGACTATTGTTTTTGTGGGGTCGTTTTCAAGTTTTTTATATGTATCGTCAGTTAGAAGGTCCATGATTTTGTTGTTATAGTCTTCTTTATTCATTATTACTGTTGTGTTGCCTTTGTCTGCGGGTAATATTATGATGTCTTTATTCTGATTGAGTTAATAATCCAATCTCCAATCTCTTTCAATAACCATTTCTACGAACAAACCTCAGGATCTTCAATCTCACCTGTAATAGCCAACATCTTTATGGAAAATCTTTACTAAAATCTAAAATCTTTACTAAAATCTTTAACCAGTTCAAGCTTAAACCGGAATTTGGTTGCCGTTACGTTGACGAGACTTTTCTCACCTGGAGACACGGATTAGATGAACTACATAAGTTTTTTGATTTCATCAATCAATTACACCCTAATATCGAGTTCACCATGGAAATTGAACAAAACGAAAAATTACCTTTCTTCGGCGTACTGGTTTACAAAAGATCTGATAACACCTTAGGACACAAAGTTTACAGAAAACCCACACATACAAACAGATACCTACATGCCTCCTCCCACCACCACCCATCACAAAAGCAATCGGTGTCTCTATGACAGAGCTGTCTCTATGACAGATGAAGATAACTTACAAAAGGAATTACAAAATGTTAAACAAATCCTCATACAAAACGATTACACAAACAAACAAATTGATGAAGCAATAAGAAAATACACCAAAAAAACAAGTCAACACAACCTAATTAGAAGAAATAGAGAGAAAAACGACCACCATCCTATCCTATATTCAAGGTATCACAGAACAAATAGGAAGAATTGTCAACAAACACAACATGCAAACCATATTTAAACCACCTGCGAAAATAGGACAACTTCTAAACAACCCTGAATATAAAAAGCCACCTCTCAGTGATTCGGAATTATATATAAAATCCCTTGTTTTTGTGGCCAAGTCTATATTGGAGAAACCGGGAGAGCGATAAGCCAACGTGTCAAGAAACATGAGAGTGAAGTCAGGCTAAAACATTTCACGCAGTCAGCACTAGCTGAGCATCATATCGAAACACGACATAGCATTTTATTTGACAAAACGACCATCATCGCAAAAACGTACAATATTTTGTCAAGACAACACAGAGTAGCAATCGAAATCCTAAAACACCCTAGTAACATCAATAGGGACAATGGATATAATACCTATCCGATTTGGCTTTCCGTCCTCCCGGGTTTAAAAAAAAGACTTGATTGGCCAATCAAGTCCGACCAGTCCCCACCATGGGGCGCTCTGGCCAATCACAGGCATCGTAGAGAATATACATATATAAGAACAACGTAACCTGAAACTTCAGTTTGAGGTCAGCCCTGAAGAAGTGAACTGCAGTGTTCACGAAACGTTGGCAAGATTCGTAGTTTTGCAGAGGTTTGAAACCAGAAAAACCGTCTTTAAATTTATTATAACAATTTTAGTTGTTTTAGTTGTTTTGGTGCTAAGGGGGAAAAAATTTTCTCGTCAATTTTGTTTTAATTCTGCTATCGAAATTTTTACAATAACAAATTTAGTTGTTTTTATTGACGCCTATAACACTGTGGGAAAAACAAATATTCTCGAAATTTTTTTTTTAATTTCCCTATCGAAATTTTTACAGTAACAAATGTAGTTATTTTTATTGAAGTCTGTATCGTGGTGGGGAAAACAACATTTTCGAAAAATTTTTTCTCAAAATTTTGCTATCGAAATTTTTACAATAACAAATTTGTTACTTTTATTGAGGAAAAGAGCGACAACGAAGTCGCTCTTTTCCTCGAACTTTATTGCGTTTGTTTCTTGCTCTAACTATTTCGATAATATTACGAACTTTATTCGACTCACTATGCAAGGTAATTGTTAATTTATTTCATCAATAATTTCTCTTTTCCCATTGTAAGGGATCATACAACACTTAACGGTAAATTTTGATTCCTCCCACGTAAAAACCCATTTCTATGACAATTTACGATGTTTTCATTTTTTTTTTCAACCCCAATACTCCACTGCATAAGGGAGGCAAACTATGCTACTGGTAATTAAAAATTTGGATTTTTTGAACCCTCAAACCCCACGGGTATCAAACAGTTTTTTTTTTTTAAGAAACATGTTTAGTCTTTTTTTACTACGCCCCTGCCTTATGACGGTAACCTACGCCACTGATATTGCAAAATTCAGATTCCCCATATCTCAAAACCCCTCGATACCAACATTCATCGAAATCAGAAATAGTGCGGAAGAGGCGAGGCGTGTTATGGCGTGATATGGCAAAAATTATGCGTGGTCGTGAATAAAAATTCCGAGACGACGTCTTGAAATGGAGAAAAGATTTTTATTTCAAATGGACGAAAGGCGTGTTTGACGAGAAAATACAGAAAAATGACCGCGTGCACTAGTGCCTCTGAATTTGCTTCTTGGTTCAATCTTGGCACGATACAATATATTGACACGATATAATTAACAGGTTTAAAAATGTTAAAATTATGACTTTTAATTGGTTAAGTTATGTGTGCTTGTGTTCAGTACATATGCTTGGCTAATTAGATTAGATCTAATTTAATTAGAAAAGACCGACTTTACTCTTATAGTTATAAAAACACTAGAAGAACAAAAATTTAAGGTGAGAGATATACTTATTAATCATCTAGATTTAAACTATCACACTACGATAATTAACTTAAATGATCCTCTTGATATATTAAATAAATTGAAAGATATTAAAAGGTGCGAAATGAATGTAATATCACAATCAGTAAGGAAACAGCTTTACAATATGCAATATATAATAGGTAAGAGTAAAGCTGCTGAATGTTGTGAAAAATTCGAGGATATTATCAGAAGTTATGAAAATTGTCCAGGTGAAATCCCTCTGTCGGAAGAGGAAAAGAGAGATGCTTTCTACAGTGCCGTAATGGTATCTGTTCCTTCAATTCAACACATAGAGTTCCTCAATAAAACCACTAAAGATAAAAGTCTTTCGTACGAGGACTTAAAAATCCTTGTATTACAGGATGAGGCGAGTCGAAGCCACATTCAAGGTGAGTCAGGTCCGTTGCGCGCCGAAAATTACGCAGGTAGAAGTCAAATTCCGGGAAATAGACAGTCACATTCCTACTGTTACGAGTGTGGTAGTTACGAGCACCTTGGGGCCCAGTGTACCAACATAGGCAAAGGAAGAGAATGCTACAAGTGTCATGGTTTCGGGCACATTGGCAAAAATTGCCCGGGATCAAGGAGGTACGGTAATCCATATTTTAATTCTGTAAACGGGCGTGGTGCTCGGGGTTCGTATCGAGGTCAGATGCAAGGTGCGAAAAGAAAATCTGACACGCATAACAAGTTTTCGGAGAGTTCAAAGCGTGGTAAATTTAGGGGAGGAGCGAGAGGGGATTTTCGAGGTAGTTATAGAGGCAGAGGTAGAGGTGGTTACCGTCGACAGAATAGAAACAGCCGAAATAAAGGTGGCAATAATCAACAATCTGCTCCCCAGACGAAGAACGACAGAACCGGAGGAAAAAACAATAATAATAACAAAGGTGAATACATGTACAAATAACAGGTTCAATGCTCCTTGAATCTGGCCTCGAATAACCACGACCCAAAATCTCAAGCGTTTTACACTGCAACAAATAGGTTAGATCTTAATAAATACATTTCGAAATTTATTGCTGACTCAGGTGCGACAGAACACCTCACTAATTCTAAATTAATCCTCAAAACATTTAACCCCTCTGACCTGGATATTATTAAATGCGCAAATAAAAATGACTCAGCCGATTTAAAAACGGAGGGAGTAGGAAATATCGCAATAAGAATGAATAACGGGCAAACCATGTATATAGACAAAGTGATTTTTGCAGACGCATTAAAGGAAAATTTATTATCACTACGTAAATTTGCCGAAATGGGACTTACAATTTATTTAGATAACAAGCAAATAGATATATTCGACCCTGTGTCAAATGAATCTATTTTAAAAGGTGCGTACGAAAGTCCATACTGGATCATCGAATTAAAATCAGATCATGATAACAATGACCCAAATTTTTCTGGTATACTAGATAGGACAGTACTAGCTAACTTAGTCGATGTAGACCCAAAGAGAGACATGACAAGAAGTCAAACGACAAAGGACGAATTTTTGAAAACAATAGAGTCTTTATCCCCTATGGAAATTGACGAATCTTTAGCCAAAAACGAAAGCGGTGAGATTAAGGTGAGCGGTGATGTGACAAGTGAGAAGACTAAAGAAAATTTGATGGTGAGTCGACAGTCGGAAACTAAAGCCTACGAAATATCAAACTTTGATATTACTATTTGGGACAGAAGAATTCACAATTTTGAGGAAATGCCTATTGAGGAAATTACAGAAATCGAGTCCCCCTTTTCTACCGAAAATAAAAAATTTACCAAAAATAATAAAGCGATGTTATGGCATGTCAGGTTTGGACATGCCTCCATTGCTTATCTCAAGTCGCTTCAGGTTCCAGACAACAAAGATTTGAACAAAGCAATATTTGATCAATCGATACTGGATTGCGAGGTGTGTCGTATTGCAAACTTTAACAAGTTACCCTTTAACACCATGCGCATTCGTTCCTCAGCTCCATTGCAAATCATTCATTCGGATGTGATGGGACCGATTTCGACACCCTCGTACCCGACGGGTTATAAATTTGTTTCGGTATTTATTGATGATTTTTCTAGGTTATCAATGGTTTATGGTATGAAAATGAAAAGTAAAACAGGCCATTGTTTCGATATGTTTGTTAGGGGCGCTAGGAATTTATGAAGGTACGATGCTAAGGTGTGTTTTCTAAGAACTGATCAAGGTACAGAATACACAGGCGGATATACTCGAGAAGTTCTACAAAAATTGGGCGCAGAATTACAGTTGGCACCACCCGATACTCCCCAGCATAACGGTGTGAGCGAGCGTTTTAACCTCACATTATAAAGAAAGATAAGAGCTTACATGTTCGTCGCAAAACTGCCCGAACACCTTTGTGACTTAGCGATGAATGCAGCTGTGTACGCATACAATCGTACACCTCATTCATCCAATGGTATGATCACACCTTTGCACAAATTCGTGCCTAATCACCATTGCAACATTAATCAATTAAGAAGGTTTGGCTGCTTAGCATATATAAAAGTTCACAGAAAGGTGGGTTTCAAATTCAAAGTCGAAGGAAGGCGAGTTATATTGGTGGGTTACACTCCTACTAGATATCAATTCATAAGGCCTGAAGACAGAAAAATCTATGAAAATAGAAATGTATACTTCAATAAAAAATTGGTGTATGGAGATAAGTATGAAAAAAATTTAATAACAAATATGCCCCCATTCAACGATATAATAGACAGATCAAAATGGTTTGTAGAATTCAAAGAAACTGAGGAAAAGGATAAAGAATTCTCAACAATGGAGGGAGTGACGGTGTGTAAAAGAGGTAGACCTAAGAAAGTCGCGAATCAGATTGAAGATAACGGTGAGTCAACAGACAAAGATAAGACTGTAGACGACAATAGCTTTGAGAATCTGTCAGTGGACGAAACATGGAAATCTAGCGTTCTTTTTTCGTGTTGTAATGGAAAGAAACACCTTTCTGAATCAACAAACGGTTTTAACTTGGAGCGAGAGGAAACTTACTATGCTTTGCTGTATAGCATAAATTCAGATCCGTCGAATTTTAGAGAAGCAATGTCTTCAAAGGACAACGTCCTGTGGTCACATGCTGTAGAATATGAACTCAAGTCAATGGCCAAAAATAAGGTGTGGAAAATAGTTAACAGGCCCAAATTTACACAGAAAGGCAAGGTTGTCTCCCCAGTAGATACAAGATGGATATTTTACTTATGAATTGAAAGAGACTTATTCTCCGATTTTTAGGTTATCCTTGGTGCGCACTGTGCTTGCAGTTACAAACCAACTGCCGGAAGGAATAAATTGCTCAGAAGACTTTAGAAAGCAAAAGGTGTGCAAACTAGAGCGAGCGTTATATGGTTTGCGAGTAAGTCCTAAGAAATGGTTTGATCGTTTTGCTGAAGAGGTGTCGAAATTAGGTGTCAAAAATTCAGAACTTGAACCCTGCTTGTTTGTGTGGCAAGACGAATTAAACATACTCATTCTACTACTGTATGTTGCCCGGCACCTTTGACCAGGCTACCGGGCGCGTCCCCGGGTTGCGGATAGGGGGCCCTGTACCGAGGGTTTCTGCTGAATACGGTTACAAGGCTAATAACCGTGCCGAAGACTAAATGGCACCAGGGTATGGTGTTCCAAACGGTGTCTCTAGGATACCAGGTCGCCTCCTAGAGTATACAGACCTTACCCCCGCATGCGGGACTCTGCGGGGCTGGACCTATATTTCTCTAGCTACTCGTGGGAATAAAATGGCGTAAAAACACGATAAACAAAATCGAAGCGTGTGTGAGGAGTTGGATGGTCCATTGTACATAAACGACGAGCTGAATCAAAGTCTACAATCGGAGGCGGATAAGAAAAAGAGAGTGGAGCAAACCATCGGAGAGGCACAAGCACTCGCTGGGGAATTGAAGGACGTTTTACGGGAAATGGGGTTATTCTCTCTTACGAAGAGAAATATGTTCCTCCCAATCAGGGAAGGAACCGAGAAAGCGCAGAAGTTGGCGCATAAACTGGATGCGGCCATTTTTCTCGCCGGAGAGTACTTTAAGTACGTCCCGGTCAGTGTGGCATATGTCGCAAGTTAAAAGCAGAGGCTCGAAAGAAGAAATAGAAAGCTGGGAAAGATGCTAGCCAAACGGGAACTCAGACCGAAGAAACCGTGGAAACTCCCGCTCCCAAGCTAGGGAAGCGCAAGCGGGAGCCCACCCTGAGTCCCATAGAGGGAAATTCTTCCTCAAAGCTGATGAAGAAGAGGCCGAGGACCCGCACTGCTGCGGCGGCGGTGACCTCGACACCTACGCGAGGAGACAAGGAGGAGAGGCCTGCTACTACCGGGAAGCAGGCCAAGTCAACAAGGCGAGCTCGACCTAAGGCGGTCCTCATAAGACCGGCCGAAGGTTTGAGCTACGCGGAGGTCCTCAGGGACCTCAAGCGAAAGGTGAAGCCGGACACCCTTGGGGTAAAAATCAGGGGTGTCAGGCAAACCCGACATGATGAGATACTTGTGGAAGTGGGGCCAGCAGCGGATGACAGATCCAAGCTGTCGGCGACCATAAAGGAAGCGGTCGGTGTTGAGGGTAGCGTGCGCGAGCTCGTCCCCCGCATCGAAGTCGAGGTCTTGGACCTCGACACTACTACCGAAGCGGTAGAAGTGGAGGCCGCCGTTCGAAGGCACTTCGGTAGAACAACGAGCGGCGAAATCAAGGTGAGTTTAACGAAAAGGGCCTTCAGAGGTAATCTGAAGGCCTTTATCGAGATGAAGGAGGAGCTGGCAGCAAGGCTTCTGCGCACGGGACATCTCAAGGTGGGATGGGTGTCCTGTCGTTTGCGGAAGAAGACGGAGGCATTGAGATGTTAACGCTGCCTAGGCTTTGGCTACATGGCAGCGGGCTGCAAGGGTCCAGAAAGGACGCTTTCTCAGTGCTTCCTCTGCGCTGCAGCATAAGGAGAGCTCCGACGAGCCCGTTGTGGGGTACCACCACACTGCTGAGCACGATGCGTGCATTCTGGTCGGATGACGGTCTGAAGAATGTCAAGTTGTCGCTTAAAAGTGGAAGCCCAAGCACGGCTCATATGGCCTTACCCTCATGTCCTTGAAGTAATGCGAAAGCGGTTCCAAGTACATGGGTTGGCAGGAAGAGAAAGTGAGTTTAGTGGGTATTACCGTTTTTTACGTTGAGTCAGACACTCAGTGCCTAAATGCATTCTCACCTCCTCTATATATATACCATTAAACCATTTCCCTTTCAGGGTAGGCGTGACACTACCCGATTCGGGTAGTGTTTCTAGGTTTTTCTTGTAGTTATAAATAACTACAAGTGTGGGCTCACCACACCCACGATGTGCCAACAGCAC